>CAXIWF010000388.1:0-46443 GCA_964036045.1 Eutreptiella sp. 'Long Island Sound 2002' | reverse complement strand
GGTACCAAGTGGGACCAGGTGGAAACAGGTGGGAAAACTGGGGAAAATTGGGACTAAGTGGGACCAAGTGGAAACAGGTGGGGAAAACTGGGGAAAATTGGGACTGAGTGGGACCAAGTGGAAACAGGGGGGGAAAACTGGGAAAAATTGGGACTAAGTGGGGCGAAGTGGAAACAGGTGGGGAAAAGTGGGAAAAATTGGGACCAAGTGGGACCAAGTGGAAACAGGTGGGGAAAACTTGGAAAAATTGGGACTAAGTGGGACCAAGTGGAAACAGGTGGGGAAAGCTGGGAAAAATTGGGACTGAGTGGGACCAAGTGGAAACAGGTGGGGAAAACTGGGAAAAATTGGGGCTAAGTTGGACCAAGTGGAAACAGGTGGGGAAAACTGGGAAAAATTGGGACTAAGTTGGACCAAGTGGAAACAGGTGGGGAAAGATGGGGAAAATTGGGACCAAGTGGGACCAAGTGGAAACAGGTGGGGAAACCTGGGAAAAATTGGGACTAAGTGGGACCAAGTGGAAACAGGTGGGGAAAAGCTGGGAAAAATTGGGACTGAGTGGGACCAAGTGGAAACAGGTGAGGAAAACTGGGAAAAATTGGGACTAAGTTGGACCAAGTGGAAACAGGTGGGGAAAACTGGGAAAAAATTGGGACTAAGTTGGACCAAGTGGAAACAGGTGGGGAAAGATGGGGAAAATTGGGACCAAGTGGGACCAAGTGGAAACAGGTGGGGAAAACTGGGAAAAATTGGGACCAAGTGAGACCAGGTGGAAAGAGGTTGGAAAACTGGGAAAAATTGGGACTAAGTGGGACCAAGTGGAAACAGGTGGGGAAAAGTGGGAAAAATTGGGACCAAGTGGGACCAGGTGGAAACAGGTGGGAAAACTGGGGAAAATTGGGACTAAGTGGGACCAAGTGGAAACAGGTGGGGAAAACTGGGGAAAATTGGGACTGAGTGGGACCAAGTGGAAACAGGGGGGGAAAACTGGGAAAAATTGGGACTAAGTGGGACCAAGTGGAAACAGGTGGGGAAAAGTGGGAAAAATTGGGACCAAGTGGGACCAGGTGGAAACAGGTGGGAAAACTGGGGAAAATTGGGACTAAGTGGGACCAAGTGGAAACAGGTGGGGAAAACTGGGAAAAATTGGGACTGAGTGGGACCAAGTGGAAACAGGGGGGGAAAACTAGGAAAAATTGGGACAAGTGGGACCAAGTGGAAACAAGTGGGGAAAACTGGGAAAAATTGGGACTGAGTGGGACCAAGTGGAAATAGGTGGGGAAAACTGGGAAAAATTGGGACTAAGTTGGACCAAGTGGAAACAGGTGGGGAAAACTGGGAAAAATTGGGACTAAGTTGGACCAAGTGGAAACAGGTGGGGAAAGCTGGGGAAAATTGGGACCAAGTGGGACCAAGTGGAAACAGGTGGGGAAAATTGGGAAAAATTGGGACTAAGTGGGGCGAAGTGGAAACAGGTGGGGAAAAGTGGGAAAAATTGGGACCAAGTGGGACCAAGTGGAAACAGGTGGGGAAAACTTGGAAAAATTGGGACTAAGTTGGACCAAGTGGAAACAGGTGGGGAAAACTGGCAAAAATTGGGACTAAGTGGGACCAAGTGGAAACAAGTGGGGAAAACTGGGAAAAATTGGGACTAAGTTGGACCAAGTGGAAACAGGTGGGGAAAGCTGGGGAAAATTTGGACCAAGTGGGACCAAGTGGAAACAGGTGGGGAAAACTGGGAAAAATTGAGACTAAGTGGGGCGAAGTGGAAACGGGTGGGGAAAAGCGGGAAAAATTGGGACCAAGTGGGACCGAGTGGAAACAGGTGGGGAAAACTGGGAAAAATTGGGACTAAGTGGGACCAAGTGGAAACAGGTGGGGAAAACTGGGAAAAATTGGGACTAAGTGGGACCAAGTGGAAACAGGTGGGGAAAACTGCGAAAAATTGGGACTAAGTGGGACCAAGTGGAAACGAGTGGGGAAAACTTGGAAAAATTGGGACCCAGTTGGACCAAGTGGAAACAGGTGGGGAAAGCTGGGGAAAATTGGGACCAAGTGGGACCAAGTGGAAACAGGTGGGGAAAACTGGGAAAAAATTGGGACTAACTGGGGCGAAGTGGAAACAGGTGGGGAAAAGTGGGAAAAATTGGGACCAAGTGGGACCAAGTGGAAACAGGTGGGGGAAAATGGGAAAAATTGGGACTAAATGGGACCAAGTGGAAACAGGTGGGGAAAACTGGGAAAAATTGGGACTAAGTGGGACCAAGTGGAAACGCGTGGGGAAAATTGGGAGAAATTGGGACTAAGTGGGACCAAGTGGAAACGGGTGGGGAAAACTGGGAAAAAATTGGGACCAAGTGGGACCAAGTGGAAGCAGGTGGGGAAACCTGGGAAAAATTGGGACTAAGTGGGACCAAGGGCAAAAAGGTGGGGAAAACTGGGAAAAATTGGGACTAAGTGGGACCAAGTGGAAACAGGTGGGAAAAACTGGGGAAAATTGGGACTAAGTGGGACCAAGTGTAAACAGGTGGGGAAAACTGGGAAAAACGGGGACTAAGTGGGACCAAGTGGAAACAGGTGGGGAAAACTGGAAAAAATTGGGACTAAGTGGCACCAAGTGGAAACAGGTGGGGAAAACTGGGAAAAATTGGGACTAAGTGGGACCAAGTGGAAACAGGTGGTCAAAACTGGCAAAAATTGGGACTAACTTGGACCAAGTGGAAACAGGTGGGGAAAATTGGGGGAAATTGGGACTATGTGGGACCAAGTGGAAACAGGTGGGTCAAACTAGGAAAAATTGGGACAAAGTGGGGACCAAGTCGAAAGAGGTGGGGAAAACTGGGAAAAAATTGGGACTAAGTGGGACCAAGTGGAAATAGGTGGGGAAAACTGGGGAAAATTGGGACTAAGTTGGACCAAGTGGAAACAAGGGGGGGAAAACTAGGAAAAATTGGGACAAATGGGACCAAGTGGAAACAGGTGGGGAAAACTGGGAAAAATTGGGACCAAGTGGGACCAGGTGGAAACAGGTGGGAAAACTGGGGAAAATTGGGACTAAGTGGGACCAAGTGGAAACAGGTGGGGAAAACTGGGAAAAATTGGGACTAAGTGGGACCAAGTGGAAACAGGTGGGGAAAACTGGGAAAAATTGGGACTGAGTGGGACCAAGTGGAAACAGGTGGGGAAAAATGAGAAAAATTGGGACTAAGTGGGACCAAGTGGAAACAGGTGGGGAAAAGTGGGAAAAATTGGGACCAAGTGGGACCAGGTGGAAACAGGTGGGAAAACTGGGAAAAATTGGGACTAAGTGGGACCAAGTGGAAACAGGGGGGGAAAACTAGGAAAAATTGGGACAAGTGGGACCAAGTGGAAACAGGTGGGGAAAACTGGGGAAAATTGGGACCAAGTGGGACCAGGTGGAAACAGGTGGGAAAACTGGGAAAAATTGGGACTGAGTGGGACCAGTTGAAACATGTGGGGAAAACTGGGAAAAATTGGGACTAAGTTGGACCAAGTGGAAACAAGTGGGAAAAACTGGGAAAAATTGGGACTAAGTTGGACCAAGTGGAAACAGGTGGGGAAAGCTGGGGAAAATTGGGACTAAGTTGGACCAAGTGGAAACAGGTGGGGAAAGCTGGGGAAAATTGGGACCAAGTGGGACCAAGTGGAAACATGTGGGGAAAACTGGGAAAAATTGGGACTAAGTGGGGCGAAGTGGAAACGGGTGGGGAAAAGTGGGAAAAATTGGGACCAAGTGGGACCGAGTGGAAACAGGTGGGGAAACCCGGGAAAAATTGGGACTAAGTGGGACCAAGTGGAAACAGGTGGGGAAAACTGGGAAAAATTGGGACTAAGTGGGACCAAGTGGAAACAGGTGGGGAAAACTGGGAAAAATTGGGACTAAGTGGGACCAAGTGGAAACGGGTGGGGAAAACTGGGAAAAATTGGGACTAAGTGGGACCAAGTGGAAACAGGTGGGGAAAACTGGGAAAAATTGGGACTAAGTGGGACCAAGTGGAAACAGGTGGGGAAAACTGGGAAAAATTGGGACTAAGTGGGACCAAGTGGAAACGCGTGGGGAAAGCTGGGAAAAAGTGGGACTAAGTTGGACCAAGTGGAAACAGGTGGGGAAAACTGGGAAAAATTGGGACTAAGTTGGACCAAGTGAAAACAGGTGGGGAAAACTGGGAAAAATTGGGACTAAGTTGGACCAAGTGGAAACAGGTGGGGAAAGCTGGGGAAAATTGGGACCAAGTGGGACCAAGTGGAAACAGGTGGGGAAAACTGGGAAAAATTGGGACTGAGTGGGACCAAGTGGAAACAGGTGGGGAAAAGTGGGAAAAATTGGGACCAAGTGGGACCGGGTGGAAACAGGTGGGAAAACTGGGAAAAATTGGGACTAAGTGGGACCAAGTGGAAACAGGTGGAGAAAACTGGGAAAAATTGGGACTGAGTGGGACCAAGTGGAAACAGGGGGGGGGAAACTAGGAAAAAATTGCGACAAGTGGGACCAAGTGGAAACAGGTGGGGAAAACTGGGGAAAATTGGGACCAAGTGGGACCAAGTGGAAACAGGTGGGGAAAACTGGGAAAAATTGGGACTAAGTGGGGCGAAGTGGAAACGGGTGGGGAAAAGTGGGAAAAATTGGGACCAAGTGGGACCGAGTGGAAACAGGGGATTCAGGGAAACCGGGAAAAATTGGGACTAAGTGGGACCAAGTGGAAACAGGTGGGGAAAACTGGGAAAAATTGGGACTAAGTGGGACCAAGTGGAAACAGGTGGGGAAAACTGGGAAAAATTGGGACTAAGTTGGACCAGGTGGAAACAGGTGGGGAGAACTTGGAAAAATTGGGACTAAGTTGGACCAGGTGGAAACAGGTGGGGAAAACTGGGAAAAATTGGGACTAAGTGGGGCGAAGTGGAAACAGGTGGGGAAAACTGGGAAAAATTGGGACTAAGTGGGACCAAGTGGAAACAGGTGGGGAAAACTGGGAAAAATTGGGACTAAGTCGGGCGAAGTGGAAACAGGTGGGGAAAATTGGGGAAAATTGGGACCAAGTGGGACCAAGTGGAAACAGGTGGGGAAAAATGGGAAAAATTGGGACTAAGTGGGACCAAGTGGAAACAGGTGGGGAAAACTGGGGAAAATTGGGACTAAGTGGGACCAAGTGGAAACGGGTGGGGAAAATTGGGAGAAATTGGGACTAAGTGGGACCAAGTGGAAACAGGTGGGGAAACCTGGGAAAAATTGGGACTAAGTGGGACCAAGTGGAAACAGGTGGGGAAAACTGGGGAAAATTGGGACTAAGTGGGACCAAGTGGAAACACGTGGGGAAAACTGGGAAAAATTGGGACCAAGTGGGACCAAGGCGAAACAGGTGGGGAAACCTGGGAAAAATTGGGACTAAGTGGGACCAAGTGCAAACAGGTGGAGAAAACTGGGAAAAATTGGGACTAAGTGGGACCAAGTGGAAACAGGTGGGGAAAACTGGGGAAATTTGGGACTAAGTGGGACCAAGTGGAAACAGGTGGGGAAAGCTGGGAAATACGGGGACTAAGTGGGACCAAGTGGAAACAGGTGGGGAAAACTGGGAAAAATTGGGACCAAGTGGGACCAAGTGGAAACAGGTGGGGAAAACTGGGAAAAATTGGGACTAAGTGGGACCAAGTGGAAACAGGTGGTCAAAACTGGCAAAAATTGGGACTAACTTGGACCAAGTGGAAACCGGTGGGGAAAATTGGGGGAAATCGGGACTATGTGGGACCAAGTGGAAACAGGTGGGGCAAACTAGGAAAAATTTGGACAAAGTGGGACCAAGTCGAAAGAGGTGGGGAAAACTGGGAAAAATTGGGACTAAGTGGGACCAAGTGGAAATAGGTGGGGAAAACTGGGGGAAATTGGGACTAAGTTGGACCAAGTGCAAGCAGGGGGGGAAAACTAGGAAAAATTGGGACAAGTGGGACCAAGTGGAAACAGGTGGGGAAAACTGGGGAAAATTGGGACCAAGTGGGGACCAGGTGGAAACAGGTGGGAAAACTGGGAAAAATCGGGACTAAGTGGGACCAAGTGGAAACAGGTGGGGAAAACTGGGATAAATTGGGACTGAGTGGGACCAAGTGGAAACAGGTGGGGAAAACTGGGAAAAATTGGGACTAAGTGGGACCAAGTGGAAACAGGTGGCGAAAACTGGGAAAAATTGGGACCAAGTGGGACCAGGTGGAAACAGGTGGGGAAAAGTGGGAAAAATTGGGACTGAGTGGGACCAAGTGGAAACAGGGGGGGAAAACTTGGAAAAATTGCGACAAGTGGGACCAAGTGGGACCAGGTGGAAACAGGTGGGAAAACTGGGAAAAATTGGGACTGAGTGGGACCAGTTGAAACATGTGGGGAAAACTTGGAAAAATTGGGACTAAGTTGGACCAAGTGGAAACAGGTGGGGAAAACTGGGAAAAAATGGGACTAAGTGGGGCGAAGTGGAAACGGGTGGGGAAAAGTGGGAAAAATTGGGACCAAGTGGGACCGAGTGGAAACAGGTGGGGAAACCCGGGAAAAATTGGGACTAAGTGGGACCAAGTGGAAACAGGTGGGGAAAACTGGGAAAAATTGGGACTAAGTGGGACCAAGTGGAAACAGGTGGGGAAAACTGGGGAAAATTGGGACTAAGTGGGACCAAGTGGAAACGGGTGGGGAGAACTTGGAAAAATTGGGACTAAGTTGGACCAGGTGGAAACAGGTGGGGAAAACTGGGAAAAATTGGGACTAAGTGGGGCGAAGTGGAAACAGGTGGGGAAAACTGGGAAAAATTGGGACTACGTGGGACCAAGTGGAAACGGGTGGGGAAAGCTGGGAAAAAGTGGGACTAAGTTGGACCAAGTGGAAACAGTTGGGGAAAACTGGGAAAAATTGGGACTAAGTGGGGCAAAGTGGAAACAGGTGGGGAAAATTGGGGAAAATTGGGACCAAGTGGGACCAAGTGGAAACAGGTGGGGAAAAATGGGAAAAATTGGGACTAAGTGGGACCAAGTGGAAACAGGTGGGGAAAACTGGGGAAAATTGGGACTAAGTGGGACCAAGTGGAAACGGGTGGGGAAAATTGGGAGAAATTGGGACTAAGTGGGACCAAGTGGAAACAGGTGGGGAAAGCTGGGAAAAATTGGGACTAAGTGGGACCAAGTGGAAACACGTGGGGAAAACTGGGAAAAATTGGGACCAAGTTGGATCAAGGCGAAACAGGTGGGGAAACCTGGGAAAAATTGGGACTAAGTGGGACCAAGTGTAAACAGGTGGAGAAAACTGGGAAAAATTGGGACTAAGTGGGACCAAGTGGAAACAGGTGGGGAAAACTGGGGAAAATTGGGACTAAGTGGGACCAAGTGGAAACAAGTGGGGAAAGCTGGGAAAAACGGGGACTAAGTGGGACCAAGTGGAAACAGGTGGGGAAAACTGGGAAAAATTGGGACCAAGTGGGACCAAGTGGAAACAGGTGGGGAAAACTGGGAAAAATTGGGACTAAGTGGACCAAGTGGAAACAGGTGGTCAAAATTGGCAAACATTGGGACTAACTTGGACCAAGTGGAAACCGGTGGGGAAAATTGGGGGAAAACGGGACTATGTGGGACCAAGTGGAAACAGGTGGGGCAAACTAGGAAAAATCCCGACAAAGTGGGACCAAGTCGAAAGAGGTGGGGAAAACTGAGGAAAATTGGGACTAAGTGGGACCAAGTGGAAACAGGTGGGGAAAACTGGGAAAAATTGGGACTAAGTTGGACCAAGTGGAAACAGGTGGGGAAAACTGGGAAAACTTTGGACTAAGTGGGACCAAGTGGAAACGGGTGGGGAAAACTGGGAAAAATTGGGGCTAAGTGGGACCAAGTGGAAACGGGTGGGGAAAACTGGGAAAAATTGGGACTAAGTGGGACCAAGTGGAAACGGGTGGGGAAAACTGGGGAAAATTGGGACTAAGTTGGACCAAGTGGAAACAGGTGGGGAAAACTGGGGAAAATGGGGACTAAGTTGGACCAAGTGGAAACAGGTGGGGAAAACTGGGGAAAATGGGGACTAAGTGGGACCAAGTGGAAACAGGTGGGGAAAGCTGGGGAAAATGGGGACTAAGTGGGACCAAGTGGAAACAGGTGGGGAAAGCTGGGGAAAATTGGGACCAAGTGGGACCAAGTGGCAACAGGTGGGGAAAACTGGGAAAAATTGGGACTAAGTTGGACCAACTGGAAACAGGTGGGGAAAACTTGGAAAAATTGGGACTAAGTTGGACCAAGTGGAAACAGGTGGGGAAAACTGGGAAAAATTGGGACTAAGTTGGACCAAGTGGAAACAGGTGGGGAAAGCTGGGGAAAATTGGGACTAAGTTGGACCAAGTGGAAACAGGTGGGGAAAACTGGGGAAAATTGGGACCAAGTGGGACCAAGTGGAAACAGGTGGGGAAAACTGGGAAAAATTGGGACTAAGTGGGGCGAATTGGAAACGGGTGGGGAAAAGTGGGAAAAATTGGGACCAAGTGGGACCGAGTGGAAACAGGTGGGGAAACCCGGGAAAAATTGGGACTAAGTGGGACCAAGTGGAAACAGGTGGGGAAAACTGGGAAAAATTGGGACTAAGTGGGACCAAGTGGAAACAGGTGGGGAAAACTGGGAAAAATTGGGACTAAGTGGGACCAAGTGGAAACGGGTGGGGAGAACTTGGAAAAATTGGGACTAAGTTGGACCAGGTGGAAACAGGTGGGGAAAACTGGGAAAAATTGGGACTAAGTGGGGCGAAGTGGAAACAGGTGGGGAAAACTGGGAAAAATTGGGACTAAGTGGGACCAAGTGGAAACGGGTGGGGAAAGCTGGGAAAAAGTGGGACTAAGTTGGACCAAGTGGAAACAGTTGGGGAAAACTGGGAAAAATTGGGACTAAGTGGGGCGAAGTGGAAACAGGTGGGGAAAATTGGGGAAAATTGGGACCAAGTGGGACCAAGTGGAAACAGGTGGGGGAAAAAATGGGAAAAATTGGGACTAAGTGGGACCAAGTGGAAACAGGTGGGTAAAACTGGGGGAAATTGGGACTAAGTGGGACCAAGTGGAAACGGGTGGGGAAAATTGGGAGAAATTGGGACTAAGTGGGACCAAGTGGAAACAGGTGGGGAAAGCTGGGAAAAATTGGGACTAAGTGGGACCAAGTGGAAACAGGTGGGGAAAACTGGGAAAAATTGGGACTAAGTGGGACCAAGTGGAAACACGTGGGGAAAACTGGGAAAAATTGGGACCAAGTTGGACCAAGGCGAAACAGGTGGGGAAACCTGGGAAAAATTGGGACTAAGTGGGACCAAGTGCAAACAGGTGGAGAAAACTGGGAAAAATTGGGACTAAGTGGGACCAAGTGGAAACAGGTGGGGAAAACTGGGGAAAATTGGGACTAAGTGGGACCAAGTGGAAACAAGTGGGGAAAGCTGGGAAAAACGGGGACTAAGTGGGACCAAGTGGAAACAGGTGGGGAAAACTGGGAAAAATTGGGACTAAGTGGGACCAAGTGGAAACAGGTGGTCAAAATTGGCAAACATTGGGACTAACTTGGACCAAGTGGAAACCGGTGGGGAAAATTGGGGGAAATCGGGACTATGTGGGACCAAGTGGAAACAGGTGGGGCAAACTAGGAAAAATTTGGACAAAGTGGGACCAAGTGGAAACGGGTGGGGAAAACTGGGAAAAATTGGGACTAAGTGGGACCAAGTGGAAACAGGTGGGGCAAACTAGGAAAAATTGGGGCTAAGTGGGACCAAGTGGAAACGGGTGGGGAAAACTGGGAAAAATTGGGACTAAGTGGGACCAAGTGGAAACGGGTGGGGAAAACTGGGGAAAATTGGGACTAAGTGGGACCAAGTGGAAACAGGTGGGGAAAACTGGGGAAAATGGGGACTAAGTGGGACCAAGTGGAAACAGGTGGGGAAAGCTGGGGAAAATGGGGACTAAGTGGGACCAAGTGGAAACAGGTGGGGAAAGCTGGGGAAAATTGGGACCAAGTGGGACCAAGTGGCAACAGGTGGGGAAAACTGGGAAAAATTGGGACTAAGTTGGACCAACTGGAAACAGGTGGGGAAAACTGGGAAAAATTTGGACTAAGTTGGACCAAGTGGAAACAGGTGGGGAACACTGGGAAAAATTGGGACTAAGTGGGACCAAGTGGAAACGGGTGGGGAAAACTGCGGAAATTTGGGACTCAGTGGGACCAAGTGGAAACAGGTGGGGAAAACTGGGAAAAATTGGGACTAAGTGGGACCAAGTGGAAACAGGTGGGGAAAACTGAGGAAAATTGGGACTAAGTGGGACCAAGTGGAAACAGGTGGGGAAAACTTGGAAAAATTGGGACTAAGTTGGACCAAGTGGAAACAGGAGGGGAAAACTGGGAAAAACGGGGAGTAAGTGGAAACAGGTGGGGAAAGCTGGGGAAAATTGGGACCAAGTGGGACCAAGTGGAAACAGGTGGGGAAAACTGGGAAAAATTGGGACTAAGTGGGACCAAGTGGAAACAGGTGGGGAAAAGTGGGAAAAATTGGGACCAAGTGGGACCAAGTTGAAACAGGTGGGGAAAACTGGGGGAAATTGGGACTAAGTGGGACCAAGTGGAAACAGGTGTGCAAAACTGGGAAAAATTGGGACTAAGTGGGACCAAGTGGAAACAGGTGGGGAAAACTGGGAAAAATTGGGACTAAGTGGGACCAAGTGGAAACGGGTGAAGAAAATTGGGAGAAATTGGGACTAAGTGGGACCAAGTGGAAACAGGTGGGGAAAGCTGGGAAAAATTGGGACTAAGTGGGACCAAGTGGAAACATGTGGGGAAAAGTGGGAAACATTGGGACTAAGTTGGACTAAGTGGAAACAGGTGGGGAAAACTGGGAAAAACGGGGACTAAGTGGGACCAAGTGGAAACGGGTGGGGAAAACTGGTAAACATTGGGACTAAGTTGGACCAAGTGGAAACAGGTGGGGAAAACTGGGAAGGATTGGGACTAAGTGGGACCAAGTGGAAACAGATGGGGAAAACTGGGAAAAATTGGGACTAAGTGGGACCAAGTGGAAACAGGTGGGGAAAACTGGGAAAAATTGGGACTAAGTGGGACCTAGTGGAAACAGGTGGGGAAAACTGCGGAAATTTGGGACTCAGTTGGACCAAGTGGAAACAGGTGGGGAAAACTGGGAAAAATTGGGACTAAGTTGGACCAAGTGGAAACAGGTGAGGAAAACTGGGAAAAATTGGGACTAAGTTGGACCAAGTGGAAACAGGTGGGGAAAACTGGGAAAAATTGGGACTAAGTTGGACCAAGTGGAAACAGGTGGGGAAAACTGGGAAAACTTTGGACTAAGTGGGACCAAGTGGAAACGGGTGGGGAAAACTGGGAAAAATTGGGGCTAAGTGGGACCAAGTGGAAACGGGTGGGGAAAACTGGGAAAAATTGGGACTAAGTGGGACCAAGTGGAAACGGGTGGGGAAAACTGGGGAAAATTGGGACTAAGTTGGACCAAGTGGAAACAGGTAGGGAAAACTGGGGAAAATGGGGACTAAGTTGGACCAAGTGGAAACAGGTGGGGAAAACTGGGGAAAATGGGGACTAAGTGGGACCAAGTGGAAACAGGTGGGGAAAGCTGGGGAAAATGGGGACCAAGTGGGACCAAGTGGAAACAGGTGGGGAAAACTGGGAAAAATTGGGACTAAGTGGGACCAAGTGGAAACAGGTGGGGAAAAGTGGGAAAAATTGGGACCAAGTGGGACCAAGTTGAAACAGGTGGGGAAAACTGGGGGAAATTGGGACTAAGTGGGACCAAGTGGAAACAGGTGTGCAAAACTGGGAAAAATTGGGACTAAGTGGGACCAAGTGGAAACAGGTGGGGAAAACTGGGAAAAATTGGGACTAAGTGGGACCAAGTGGAAACGGGTGAAGAAAATTGGGAGAAATTGGGACTAAGTGGGACCAAGTGGAAACGGGTGGGGAAAACTGGGGAAAATTGGGACTAAGTTGGACCAAGTGGAAACAGGTGGGGAAAACTGGGGAAAATGGGGACTAAGTTGGACCAAGTGGAAACAGGTGGGGAAAACTGGGGAAAATGGGGACTAAGTGGGACCAAGTGGAAACAGGTGGGGAAAGCTGGGGAAAATGGGGACTAAGTGGGACCAAGTGGAAACAGGTGGGGAAAGCTGGGGAAAATTGGGACCAAGTGGGACCAAGTGGCAACAGGTGGGGAAAACTGGGAAAAATTGGGACGAAGTGGGACCAAGTGGAAACGGGTGGGGAAAACTGGGAAAAATTGGGACTAAGTGGGACCAAGTGGAAACAGGTGGGGAAAGCTGGGAAAAATTGGGACTAAGTGGGACCAAGTGGAAACAGGTGGGGAAAACTGGGAAAAATTGGGACTAAGTGGGACCAAGTGGAAACATGTGGGGAAAACTGGGAAAAATTGGGACTAAGTGGGACCAAGTAGAAACAGGTGGGGAAAAATGAGAAAAATTGGGACTAAGTGGGACCAAGTGGAAACAGGTGGGGAAAACTGGGAAGGATTGGGACTAAGTGGGACCAAGTGGAAACAGATGGGGAAAACTGGGAAAAATTGGGACTAAGTGGGACCAAGTGGAAACAGGTGGGGAAAACTGGGAAAAATTGGGACTAAGTGGGACCCAGTGGAAACAGGTGGGGAAAACTGCGGAAATTTGGGACTCAGTGGGACCAAGTGGAAACAGGTGGGGAAAACTGGGAAAAATTGGGACTAAGTGGGACCAAGTGGAAACAGGTGGGGAAAACTTGGAAAAAATGGGACTAAGTTGGACCAAGTGGAAAGAGGTGGGGAAAAGTAGGAAAAATTGGGAAAAACGGGGAGTAAGTGGAAACAGGTGGGGAAAGCTGGGGAAAATTGGGACCGAGTGGGACCAAGTGGAAACAGGTGGGGAAAACTGGGAAAAATTGGGACTAAGTGGGACCAAGTGGAAACAGGTGGGGAAAAGTGGGAAAAATTGGGACCAAGTGGGACCAAGTGGAAACAGGTAGGGAAAACTGGGGGAAATTGGGACTAAGTGGGACCAAGTGGAAACAGGTGTGGAAAACTGGGAAAAATTGGGACTAAGTGGGACCAAGTGGAAACAGGTGGGGAAAGCTGGGAAAAATTGGGACTAAGTGGGACCAAGTGGAAACAGGTGGGGAAAACTGGGAAAAATTGGGACTAAGTGGGACCAAGTGGAAACATGTGGGGAAAGCTGGGAAAAATTGGGACTAAGTGGGACCAAGTGGAAACAGGTGGGGAAAGCTGGGAAAAATTGGGACTAAGTGGGACCAAGTGGAAACAGGTGGGGAAACGGCGGAAATTTGGGACTAAGTGGGACCAAGTGGAAACATGTGGGGAAAACTGGGAAAAATTGGGACTAAGTGGGACCAAGTAGAAACAGGTGGGGAAAAATGAGAAAAATTGGGACTAAGTGGGACCAAGTGGAAACAGGTGGGGGAAACTAGGAAAAATTGGGACTAAGTGGGACCAAGTGGAAACAGGTGGGGAAAACTGGGAAGGATTGGGACTAAGTGGGACCAAGTGGAAACAGATGGGGAAAACTGGGAAAAATTGGGACTAAGTGGGACCAAGTGGAAACAGGTGGGGAAAACTGGGAAAAATTGGGACTAAGTGGGACCCAGTGGAAACAGGTGGGGAAAACTGCGGAAATTTGGGACTCAGTGGGACCAAGTGGAAACAGGTGGGGAAAACTGGGAAAAATTGGGACTAAGTGGGACCAAGTGGAAACAGGTGGGGAAAACTTGGAAAAAATGGGACTAAGTTGGACCAAGTGGAAAGAGGTGGGGAAAAGTAGGAAAAATTGGGAAAAACGGGGAGTAAGTGGAAACAGGTGGGGAAAGCTGGGGAAAATTGGGACCGAGTGGGACCAAGTGGAAACAGGTGGGGAAAACTGGGAAAAATTGGGACTAAGTGGGACCAAGTGGAAACAGGTGGGGAAAAGTGGGAAAAATTGGGACCAAGTGGGACCAAGTGGAAACAGGTAGGGAAAACTGGGGGAAATTGGGACTAAGTGGGACCAAGTGGAAACAGGTGTGGAAAACTGGGAAAAATTGGGACTAAGTGGGACCAAGTGGAAACAGGTGGGGAAAACTGGGAAAAATTGGGACTAAGTGGGACCAAGTGGAAACGGGTGAAGAAAATTGGGAGAAATTGGGACTAAGTGGGACCAAGTGGAAACAGGTGGGGAAAGCTGGGAAAAATTGGGACTAAGTGGGACCAAGTGGAAACATGTGGGGAAAAGTGGGAAACATTGGGACTAAGTTGGACCAAGTGGAAACAGGTGGGGAAAACTGGGAAGGATTGGGACTAAGTGGGACCAAGTGGAAACAGATGGGGAAAACTGGGAAAAATTGGGACTAAGTGGGACCAAGTGGAAACAGGTGGGGAAAACTGGGAAAAATTGGGCCTAAGTGGGACCCAGTGGAAACAGGTGGGGAAACGGCGGAAATTTGGGACTCAGTTGGACCAAGTGGAAACAGGTGGGGAAAACTGGGAAAAATTGGGACTAAGTGGGACCAAGTGGAAACAGGTGGGGAAAACTGAGGAAAATTGGGACTAAGTGGGACCAAGTGGAAACAGGTGGGGAAAACTGGAAAGGATTGGGACTAAGTGGGACCAAGTGGAAACAGATGGGGAAAACTGGGAAAAATTGGGACTAAGTGGGACCAAGTGGAAACAGGTGGGGAAAACTGGGAAAAATTGGGACTAAGTGGGACCAAGTGGAAACATGTGGGGAAAAGTGGGAAACATTGGGACTAAGTTGGACCAAGTGGAAACAGGTGGGGAAAACTGGGAAGGATTGGGACTAAGTGGGACCAAGTGGAAACAGATGGGGAAAACTGGGAAAAATTGGGACTAAGTGGGACCAAGTGGAAACAGGTGGGGAAAACTGGGAAAAATTGGGCCTAAGTGGGACCCAGTGGAAACAGGTGGGGAAAACGGCGGAAATTTGGGACTCAGTTGGACCAAGTGGAAACAGGTGGGGAAAACTGGGAAAAATTGGGACTAAGTGGGACCAAGTGGAAACAGGTGGGGAAAACTGAAGAAAATTGGGACCAAGTGGGACCAAGTGGAAACAGGTAGGGAAAACTGGGGGAAATTGGGACTAAGTGGGACCAAGTGGAAACAGGTGTGGAAAACTGGGAAAAATTGGGACTAAGTGGGACCAAGTGGAAACAGGTGGGGAAAACTGGGAAAAATTGGGACTAAGTGGGACCAAGTGGAAACGGGTGAAGAAAATTGGGAGAAATTGGGACTAAGTGGGACCAAGTGGAAACAGGTGGGGAAAGCTGGGAAAAATTGGGACTAAGTGGGACCAAGTGGAAACATGTGGGGAAAAGTGGGAAACATTGGGACTAAGTTGGACCAAGTGGAAACAGGTGGGGAAAACTGGGAAGGATTGGGACTAAGTGGGACCAAGTGGAAACAGATGGGGAAAACTGGGAAAAATTGGGACTAAGTGGGACCAAGTGGAAACAGGTGGGGAAAACTGGGAAAAATTGGGCCTAAGTGGGACCCAGTGGAAACAGGTGGGGAAAACGGCGGAAATTTGGGACTCAGTTGGACCAAGTGGAAACAGGTGGGGAAAACTGGGAAAAATTGGGACTAAGTGGGACCAAGTGGAAACAGGTGGGGAAAACTGAGGAAAATTGGGACTAAGTGGGACCAAGTGGAAACAGGTGGGGAAAACTGAGGAAAATTGGGACTAAGTGGGACCAAGTGGAAACAGGTGGGGAAAACTGGGAAAAATTGGGACTAAGTGGGACCAAGTGGAAAGAGGAGGGGAAAACTGGGAAAAATTGGGGAAAACGGGGAGTAAGTGGAAACAGGTGGGGAAAGCTGGGGAAAATTGGGACCAAGTGGGACCAAGTGGAAACAGGTGGGGAAAACTGGGAAAAATTGGGACTAAGTGGGACCAAGTGGAAACAGGTGGGGAAAAGTGGGAAAAATTGGGACCAAGTGGGACCAAGTGGAAACAGGTGGGGAAAACTGGGAAGGATTGGGACTAAGTGGGACCAAGTGGAAACAGATGGGGAAAACTGGGAAAAATTGGGACTAAGTGGGACCAAGTGGAAACAGGTGGGGAAAACTGGGAAAAATTGGGACTAAGTGGGAGCAAGTGGAAACAGGTGGGGAAAACGGCGGAAATTTGGGACTCAGTTGGACCAAGTGGAAACAGGTGGGGAAAACTGGGAAAATTTGGGACTAAGTGGGACCAAGTGGAAACAGGTGGGGAAAACTGAGGAAAATTGGGACTAAGTGGGACCAAGTGGAAACAGGTGGGGAAAACTTGGAAAAATTGGGACTAAGTGGTACCAAGTGGAAACATGTGGGGAAAGTTGAGGAAAATTGGGACTAAGTGGGACCAAGTGGAAACAGGTGGGGAAAACTTGGAAAAATTGGGACTAAGTTGGACCAAGTGGAAAGAGGAGGGGAAAACTGGGGAAAATTGGGGAAAACGGGGAGTAAGTGGAAACAGGTGGGGAAAGCTGGGGAAAATTGGGACCAAGTGGGACCAAGTGGAAACAGGTGGGGAAAAGTGGGAAAAATTGGGACCAAGTGGGACCAAGTGGAAACAGGTGTGGAAAACTGGGGAAAATTGGGACTAAGTGGGACCAAGTGGAAACAGGTGGGGAAAACTGGGAAAAATTGGGACTAAGTGGGACCAAGTGGAAACAGGTGGGGAAAACTGGGAAAAATTGGGACTAAGTGGGACCAAGTGGAAACGGGTGAAGAAAATTGGGAGAAATTGGGACTAAGTGGGACCAAGTGGAAACAGGTGGGGAAAGCTGGGAAAAACTCGGACTAAGTGGGACCAAGTGGAAACATGTGGGGAAAAGTGGGAAACATTGGGACTAAGTTGGACCAAGTGGAAACAGGTGGGGAAAACTGGAAAGGATTGGGACTAAGTGGGACCAAGTGGAAACAGATGGGGAAAACTGGGAAAAATTGGGACTAAGTGGGACCAAGTGGAAACAGGTGGGGAAAACTGGGAAAAATTGGGGACTAAGTGGGACCCAGCGGAAACAGGTGGGGAAAACTGCGGAAGTTTGGGACTCAGTGGGACCAAGTGGAAACACGTGGGGAAAACTGGGAAAAATTGGGACTAAGTGGGACCAAGTGGAAACAGGTGGGGAAAACTGAGGAAAACTGGGACTAAGTGGGACCAAGTGGAAACAGGTGGGGAAAACTTGGAAAAATTGGGACTAAGTTGGACCAAGTGAAAAGAGGAGGGGAAAACTGGGAAAAATTGGGGAAAACGGGGAGTAAGTGGAAACAGGTGGGGAAAGCTGGGGAAAATTGGGACCAAGTGGGACCAAGTGGAAACAGGTGGGGAAAACTGGGAAAAATTGGGACTAAGTGGGACCAAGTGGAAACAGGTGGGAAAAGTGGGGAAAATTGGGACCAAGTGGGACCAAGTGGAAACAGGTGGGGAAAACTGGGGAAAATTGGGACTAAGTGGGACCAAGTGGAAACAGGTGGGGAAAACTGGGAAAAATTGGGACTAAGTGGGACCAAGTGGAAATAGGTGGGGAAAACTGGGAAAAATTGGGACTAAGTGGGACCAAGTGGAAACGGGTGAAGAAAATTGGGAGAAATTGGGACTAAGTGGGACCAAGTGGAAACAGGTGGGGAAAGCTGGGAAAAATTGGGACTAAGTGGGACCAAGTGGAAACATGTGGGGAAAAGTGGGAAACATTGGGACTAAGTTGGACCAAGTGGAAACAGGTGGGGAAAACTGGGAAAAACGGGGACTAAGTGGGACCAAGTGGAAACGGGTGGGGAAAACTGGTAAACATTGGGACTAAGTTGGACCAAGTGGAAACAGGTGGGGAAAACTGGGAAAAATTGGGACTAAGTGGGACCAAGTGGAAACAGGTGGGGAAAACTGGGGAAAATTGGGACTAAGTGGGACCAAGTGGAAACAGGCGGGGAAAACTCAGAAAATTGGGAGTAAGTGGGACCAAGTGGAAACGGGTGGGGAAAACTGGGGGAAATTGGGACTAAGTGGGACCAAGTGGAAACAGGTGGGGAAAACTGGGAAAAATAGGGACTAAGTTGGACCAAGTGGAAACAGGTGGGGAAAACTGGGAAAAATTGGGACTAAGTGGAACCAGGTGGAAACAGGTGGGGAAAACTGAGAAAAATTGGGACTAAGTGGGACCAAGTGGAAACGGGTGGGGAAAACTGGGAAAAATTGGGACTAAGTGGGACCAAGTGGAAACAGGTGCGGAAAACTGGGAAAAAATGGGACTAAGTTGGACCAAGTGGAAACAGGTGGGGAAAACTGGGAAAAATTGGGACTAAGTGGGACCAAGTGGAAACGGGTGGGGAGAGCTGGGGAAAATTGGGACCAAGTGGGACCAAGTGGAAACAGGTGGGGAAAACTGGGAAAAATTGGGACTAAGTGGGACCAAGTGGAAAATGGTGGGGAAAACTGGGAAAAATTGGGACCACCTGTTTCCACTTGGACCCACTTAGTCCCAATTTTTCCCAGCTTTCCCCACTTGTTTCCACGTGGTCCCACTTAGTCCCCATTTTCCCCAGTTTTCCCCATCTGTTTCCACTTGGTCCCACTTAGTCCCAACTTTTCCCAGTTTTCCCCACCTGTTTCCACTTGGTCCCACTTGGTCCCAATTTTTCCCAGTTTTCCCCACCTGTTTCCACTTGGTCCCACTTAGGCCCAATTTTTCCCAGTTTTCCCCACCTGTTTCCACTTGGTCCCACTGGGTCCCGATTTTCCCCAGCTTTCCCCACCTGTTTCCACTTGCTCCAACCTAGTCCCAATTTTCCCCAGTTTTCCCCACCTGTTTCCACTTGGTCCCACTTAGTCCCAATGTTTCCCAGCTTTCCCCACCTGTTTCCACTTGGTCCCACTTAGTCCCAATTTCTCCCAATTTTCTTCACCTCTTTCCACTTGGTCCCACTTAGTCCCAATTTTTCCCAGTTTTCCCCACCTGTTTCCACTTGGTCCCACTTAGTCCCAATTTTTCCCAGTTTTCCCCACCTGTTTCCACTTGGTCCCACTTAGTCCCAATTTTCCCCAGTTTTCCCCACCTGTTTCCACTTGGTCCCACTTGGTCCTAATTTTTCCCAGTTTTCCCCACCATTTTCCACTTGGTCCCACTTAGTCCCAATTTTTCCCAGTTTTCCCCACCTGTTTCCACTTGGTCCCACTTGGTCCCAATTTTCCCCAGCTCTCCCCACCTGTTTCCACTTGGTCCCACTTAGTCCCAATTTTCCCCAGTTTTCCCCACCTGTTTCAACTTGGTCCCACTTAGTCCCAATGTTTCCCAGCTTTCCCCACCTGTTTCCACTTGGTCCCACTTAGTCCCAATTTCTCCCAATTTTCTTCACCCGTTTCCACTTGGTCCCACTTAGTCCCCATTTTCCCCAGTTTTCCCCACCTGTTTCCACTTGGTCCCACTTGGTCCCAATTTTTCCCAGCTTTCCCCACCTGTTTCCACTTGGTCCCACTGGGTCCCAATTTCCCCCAGTTTTCCCCCCCTATTTCCACTTGGTCACACTTGGTCCCAATTTTTCCCAGTTTTCCCCACCTGTTTCCACTTGGTCCCACTTAGTCCCAATTTTTCCCAGCTTTCCCCACTTGTTTCCACGTGGTCCCACTTGGTCCCAATTTTTCCCAGTTTTCCCCACCTGTTTCCACTTGGTCCCACTTAGGCCCAATTTTTCCCAGTTTTCCCCACCTGTTTCCACTTGGTCCCACTTGGTCCCAATTTTCCCCAGCTTGCCCCACCTGTTTCCACTTGGTCCAACTTAGTCCCAATTTTCCCCAGTTTTCCCCACCTGTTTCAACTTGGTCCCACTTAGTCCCAATGTTTCCCAGCTTTCCCCACCTGTTTCCACTTGGTCCCACTTAGTCCCAATTTCTCCCAATTTTCCCCACCTGTTTCCACTTGGTCCCACTTGGTCCCAATTTTTCCCAGTTTTCCCCACCTGTTTCCACTTGGTCCCACTGGGTCCCACTTTCTCCCTGCTATCCCCCCCTGTTTCCACTTGGTCCCACTTGGTCCAAATTTTTCCCAGTTTTCCCCACCCGTTTCCACTTGGTCCCACTTAGGCCCAATTTTTCCAACTTTTCGCCACCTGTTTCCACTTGGACCCACTTAGTCCCAATTTTCCCCAGCTTTCCCCACTTGTTTCCACGTGGTCCCACTTAGTCCCCATTTTCCCCAGTTTTCCCCATCTGTTTCCACTTGGTCCCACTTAGTCCCAACTTTTCCCAGTTTTCCCCACCTGTTTCCACTTGGTCCCACTTGGTCCCAATTTTTCCCAGTTTTCCCCACCTGTTTCCACTTGGTCCCACTTAGGCCCAATTTTTCCCAGTTTTCCCCACCTGTTTCCACTTGGTCCCACTGGGTCCCGATTTTCCCTAGCTTTCCCCACCTGTTTCCACTTGCTCCAACTTAGTCCCAATTTTACCCAGTTTTCCCCACCTGTTTCCACTTGGTCCCACTTAGTCCCAATGTTTCGCAGCTTTCCCCACCTGTTTCCACTTGGTCCCACTTAGTCCCAATTTCTCCCAATTTTCTTCACCTGTTTCCACTTGGTCCCACTTAGTCCCAATTTTTCCCAGTTTTCCCCACCTGTTTCCACTTGGTCCCACTTAGTCCCAATTTTTCCCAGTTTTCCCCACCTGTTTCCACTTGGTCCCACTTAGTCCCAATTTTCCCCAGTTTTCCCCACCTGTTTCCACTTGGTCCCACTTGGTCCCAATTTTTCCCAGTTTTCCCCACCATTTTCCACTTGGTCCCACTTAGTCCCAATTTTTCCCAGTTTTCCCCACCTGTTTCCACTTGGTCCCACTTGGTCCCAATTTTCCCCAGCTCTCCCCACCCGTTTCCACTTGGTCCCACTTAGTCCCAATTTTTCCCAGTTTTCCCCACCTGTTTCCACTTGGTCCAACTTAGTCCCATTTTTTCCCAGTTTTCCCCACCTGTTTCCACTTGGTCCCACTTAGTCCCAATTTTTCCCAGTTTTCCCCACCCGTTTCCACTTGGTCCCACTTAGTCCCAATTTTTCTCAGTTTTCCCCACCTGTTTCCACCTGGTTCCACTTAGTCCCAATTTTTCCCAGTTTTCCCCACCTGTTTCCACTTGGTCCAACTTAGTCCCAATTTTTCCCAGCTTTCCCCACCTGTTTCCACTTGGTCCCACTTAGTCCCAATTTCCCCCAGTTTTCCCCACCCGTTTCCACTTGGTCCCACTTACTCCCAATTTTTCTGAGTTTTCCCCACCTGTTTCCACTTGGTCCCACTTAGTCCCAATTTTCCCCAGTTTTCCCCACCTGTTTCCACTTGGTCCCACTTAGTCCCAATTTTTCCCAGTTTTCCCCACCTGTTTCCACTTGGTCCAACTTAGTCCCAATTTTTCCCAGTTTTCCCCACCTGTTTCCACTTGGTCCCACTTAGTCCCAATTTCCCCCAGTTTTCCCCACCCGTTTCCACTTGGTCCCACTTACTCCCAATTTTTCTGAGTTTTCCCCACCTGTTTCCACTTGGTCCCACTTAGTCCCAATTTTCCCCAGTTTTCCCCACCTGTTTCCACTTGGTCCCACTTAGTCCCAATTTTTCCCAGTTTTCCCCACCTGTTTCCACTTGGACCCACTTAGTCCCAATTTTCCCCAGCTTTCCCCACTTGTTTCCACGTGGTCCCACTTAGTCCCCATTTTCCCCAGTTTTCCCCATCTGTTTCCACTTGGTCCCACTTAGTCCCAACTTTTCCCAGTTTTCCCCACCTGTTTCCACTTGGTCCCACTTGGTCCCAATTTTTCCCAGTTTTCCCCACCTGTTTCCACTTGGTCCCACTTAGGCCCAATTTTTCCCAGTTTTCCCCACCTGTTTCCACTTGGTCCCACTTAGTCCCAATTTTTCTGAGTTTTCCCCACCTGTTTCCACTTGGTCCCACTTAGTCCCAATTTTCCCCAGTTTTCCCCACCTGTTTCCACTTGGTCCCACTTAGTCCCAATTTTTCCCAGTTTTCCCCACTTGTTTCCACTTGGTCCCACTGGGTCCCGATTTTCCCCAGCTTTCCCCACCTGTTTCCACTTGCTCCAACTTAGTCCCAATTTTCCCCAGTTTTCCCCACCTGTTTCCACTTGGTCCCACTTAGTCCCAATGTTTCCCAGCTTTCCCCACCTGTTTCCACTTGGTCCCACTTAGTCCCAATTTCTCCCAATTTTCTTCACCTGTTTCCACTTGGTCCCACTTAGTCCCAATTTTTCCCAGTTTTCCCCACCTGTTTCCACTTGGTCCCACTTAGTCCCAATTTTTCCCAGTTTTCCCCACCTGTTTCCACTTGGTCCCACTTAGTCCCAATTTTCCCCAGTTTTCCCCACCTGTTTCCACTTGGGACTGGGAAAAATTGGGACCAAGTGGGACCACGTGGAAACAAGTGGGGAAAGCTGGGAAAAATTGGGACTAAGTGGGACCAAGTGGAAACAGGGGGGGAAAACTGGGAAAAATTGGGCCTAAGTGGGACCAAGTGGAAACAGGTGGGGAAAACTGGGAAAAATTGGGACCAAGTGGGACCAAGTGGAAATAGGGGGGGAAAACTGGGGGAAATTGGGACCCAGTGGGACCAAGTGGAAACAGGTGGGGAAAGCTGGGAAAAATTGGGACCAAGTGGGACCAAGTGGAAACAGGTGGGGAAAACTGGGGAAAATGGGGACTAAGTGGGACCAAGTGGAAACGGGTGAAGAAAATTGGGAGAAATTGGGACTAAGTGGGACCAAGTGGAAACAGGTGGGGAAAGCTGGGTAACATTGGGACTAAGTGGGACCAAGTTGAAACAGGTGGGGAAAACTGGGGAAAATTGGGGCTAAGTTGGACCAAGTGGAAACAGTCGGGGAAAGCTGGGGAAAATTGGGACCAAGTGGGACCAAGTGGAAACAGGTGGGGAAAACTGGGAAAAATTGGGCCTAAGTGGGACCAAGTGGAAACAGGTGGGGAAAACTGGGAAAAATTGGGACCAAGTGGGACCAAGTGGAAACAGGTGGGGAAAACTGGGAAAAATTGGGCCTAAGTGGGACCAAGTGGAAACAGGTGGGGAAAACTGGGAAAAATTGGGACCAAGTGGGACCACGTGGAAACAAGTGGGGAAAGCTGGGAAAAATTGGGACTAAGTGGGACCAAGTGGAAACAGGGGGGGAAAACTGGGAAAAATTGGGCCTAAGTGGGACCAAGTGGAAACAGGTGGGGAAAACTTGGAAAAATTGGGACCAAGTGGGACCAAGTGGAAATAGGGGGGGAAAACTGGGGGAAATTGGGACCCAGTGGGACCAAGTGGAAACAGGTGGGGAAAGCTGGGAAAAATTGGGACCAAGTGGGACCAAGTGGAAACAGGTGGGGAAAACTGGGAAAAATTGGGCCTAAGTGGGACCAAGTGGAAACAGGTGGGGAAAACTGGGAAAAATTGGGACCAAGTGGGACCACGTGGAAACAAGTGGGGAAAGCTGGGAAAAATTGGGACTAAGTGGGACCAAGTGGAAACAGGGGGGGAAAACTGGGAAAAATTGGGCCTAAGTGGGACCAAGTGGAAACAGGTGGGGAAAACTGGGAAAAATTGGGACCAAGTGGGACCAAGTGGAAACAGGTGGGGAAAACTGGGAAAAATTGGGCCTAAGTGGGACCAAGTGGAAACAGGTGGGGAAAACTGGGAAAAATTGGGCCTAAGTGGGACCAAGTGGAAACAGGTGGGGAAAACTGGGAAAAACGGGGACCAAGTGGGACCACGTGGAAACAAGTGGGGAAAGCTGGGAAAAATTGGGACTAAGTGGGACCAAGTGGAAACAGGGGGGGGAAAACTGGGAAAAATTGGGCCTAAGTGGGACCAAGTGGAAACAGGTGGGGAAAACTGGGAAAAATTGGGACCAAGTGGGACCAAGTGGAAATAGGGGGGGAAAACTGGGGGAAATTGGGACCCAGTGGGACCAAGTGGAAACAGGTGGGGAAAGCTGGGAAAAATTGGGACCAAGTGGGACCAAGTGGAAACAGGTGGGGAAAACTGGGGAAAATGGGGACTAAGTGGGACCAAGTGGAAACAGGTGGGGAAAGCTGGGAAACATTGGGACTAAGTGGGACCAAGTTGAAACAGGTGGGGAAAACTGGGGAAAATTGGGGCTAAGTTGGACCAAGTGGAAACAGGTGGGGAAAGCTGGGGAAAATTGGGACCAAGTGGGACCAAGTGGAAACAGGTGGGGAAAACTGGGAAAAATTGGGCCTAAGTGGGACCAAGTGGAAACAGGTGGGGAAAACTGGGAAAAATTGGGACCAAGTGGGACCAAGTGGAAACAGGTGGGGAAAACTGGGGAAAATTGGGACTAAGTGGGACCAAGTGGAAACAGGTGGGGAAAGCTGGGAAACATTGGGACTAAGTGGGACCAAGTGGAAACAGGTGGGGAAAACTGGGGAAAATTGGGACTAAGTGGGACCAAGTGGAAACAGGTGGGGAAAGCTGGGGAAAATTGGGACCAAGTGGGACCAAGTGGAAACAGGTGGGGAAAACCGGGAAAAATTGGGCCTGATTGGGACCAAGTGGAAACAGGTGGGGAAAACTGGGAAAAATTCGGACCAAATGGGACCAAGTGGAAACAGGTGGGGAAAACTGGGAAAAGTTGGGACTAAGTGGGACCACGTGGAAACAGGTGGGGAAAGCTGGGAAAAATTGGGACTAAGTGGGACCAAGTGGAAACAGGTGGGGAAAACTGGGAAAAATTGGGCCTAAGTGGGACCAAGTGGAAACAGGTGGGGAAAACTGGGAAAAATTGGGACCAAGTGGGACCAAGTGGAAACAGGGGGGGAAAACTGGGGGAAATTGGGACCCAGTGGGACCAAGTGGCAACAGGTGGGGAAAACTGGGAAAAATTGGGCCTAAGTGGGACCAAGTGGAAACAGGTGGGGAAAACTGGGAAAAATTGGGACCAAGTGGGACCAAGTGGAAACAGGTGGGGAAAACTGGGGAAAATTGGGACCAAGTGGGACCAAGTGGAAACAGGTGGGGAAAACTGGGAAAAATTGGGACTAAGTGGGACCAAGTGGAAACAGATGGGGAAAACTGGGGAAAATGGGGACTAAGTGGGAGCACGTGGAAACAGGTGGGGAAAGCTGGGAAAAATTGAGACTAAGTGGGACCAAGTGGAAACAGGTGGGGAAAGCTGGGAAAAATTGGGACTAAGTGGGACCACGTGGAAACAGGTGGGGAAAACTGGGGAAAATTGGGACTACGTTGGACCAAGTGGAAACAGATGGGGAAAACTGGGGAAAATTGGGACCGAGTCGGACCAAGTGGAAACAGGTGGGGAAAACTGGGAAAAATTGGGACTAAATGGGACCAAGTGGAAACAGATGGGGAAAACTGGGGAAAATGGGGACCAAGTGGGAGCACGTGGAAACAGGTGGGGAAAGCTGGGAAAAATTGGGACTAAGTGGGACCAAGTGGAAACAGGTGGGGAAAACTGGGAAAAATTGGGACTACGTTGGACCAAGTGGAAACAGATGGGGAAAACTGGGGAAAATTGGGACTGAGTCGGACCAAGTGGAAACAGGTGGGGCAAGCTGGGAAAAATTGGGACTAAGTGGGACCAAGTGGAAACAGATGGGGAGAACTGGGAAAAATTGGGACTAAGTTGGACCAAGTGGAAACAGATGGGGAAAACGGGGAAAAATTGGGACCAAGTGGGACCAAGTGGAAACATGTGGGGAAAATTGGGGGAAATTGGGACTAAGTGGGACCAAGTGGAAACAGGTGCGGAAAACTGGGAAAAGTTGGGACTAAGTGGACCAAGTGGAAACAGATGGGGAAAACTGGGGGAAAATTGGGACCGAGTCGGACCAAGTGGAAACAGGTGGGGCAAGCCGGGAAAAATTGGGACTAAGTGGGACCAAGTGGAAACAGGTGGGGAAAACTGGGGAAAATGGGGACCAAGTGGGACCAAGTGGAAACAGATGGGGAAAACTGGTGAAAATTGGGACTAAGTTGGACCAAGTGGAAACAGATGGGGAAAACTGGGGAAAATTGGGACTAAGTGGGACCAAGTGGAAACAGGTGGGGAAAACTGAGAAAAATTGGGACTAAGTGGGACCAAGTGGAAACAGGTGGGGAAAACTGGGAAAAATTGGGACTAAGTGGGACCAAGTGGAAACAGGTGGGGAAAACTGGGGAAAATGGGGACCAAGTGGGACCAAGTGGAAACAGGTGGGGAAAACTGGGAAAAATTGGGACTAAGTGGGACCAAGTGGAAACAGGTGGGGAAAACTGGGAAAAATTGGGACCAAGTGGGACCAAGTGGAAACAGGTGGGGAAACCTGGGTAAAATTGGGACTAAGTGGGACCAAGTGGAAACAGGTGGGGAAAACTGGGAAAAATTGGGACTAAGTGGGACCAAGTGGAAACGGGTGGGGAAAACTTGGAAAAATTGGGACTAAGTTGGACCAAGTGGAAACAGGTGGGGAAAACTGGGAAAATTTAGGACTAAGTTGGACCAAGTGGAAACAGGTGGGGAAAACGGGGAAAAATTGGGACTAAGTTGGACCAAGTGGAAACAGGTGGGGAAAACTGGGAAAAATTGGGACTAAGTGGGACCAAGTGGTAACAGGTGGGGAAAACTGGGAAAAACGGGGACTAAGTGGGACCAAGTGGAAACGGGTGGGGAAACCTGGGTAAAATTGGGACTAAGTGGGACCAAGTGGAAACAGGTGGGGAAAACTGGGAAAAATTGGGACTAAGTGGGACCAAGTGGAAACAGGTGGGGAAAACTGGGGAAAATTGGGACTAACTTGGACCAAGTGGAAACAGGTGGGGAAAACTGGGAAAAATTGGGACTAAGTGGGACCAAGTGGAAACAGGTGGGGAAACCTGGGAAAAATTGGGACTAAGTGGGACCAAGTGGAAACGGGTGGGGAAAATTGGGAGAAATTGGGACTAAGTGGGACCAAGTGGAAACAGGTGGGGAAAGCGGGGGAAAATTGGGACTAAGTAGGACCAAGTGGAAACAGGTGGGGAAAACTGGGAAAAATTGGGACCAAGTGGGACCAAGTGGAAACAGGTGGGGAAACCTGGGAAAAATTGGGACTAAGTGGGACCAAGTGGAAACAGGTGGGGAAACCTGG
This sequence comes from Eutreptiella sp. 'Long Island Sound 2002', assembly GCA_964036045.1. Classification (NCBI taxonomy): domain Eukaryota; phylum Euglenozoa; class Euglenophyceae; order Eutreptiales; family Eutreptiaceae; genus Eutreptiella; species Eutreptiella sp. 'Long Island Sound 2002'. The sequence goes on along the minus strand of CAXIWF010000388.1, from coordinate 19,270 downwards.
GGAAAATTGGGACTAAGTGGGACCAAGTGGAAACAGGTGGGGAAAGCTGGGAAAAACGGGGACTAAGTGGGACCAAGTGGAAACAGGTGGGGAAAGCTGGGCAAAATTGGGACCAAGTGGGACCAAGTGGAAACAGGTGGCGAAAACTGGGAAAAATTGGGCCTGAGTGGGACCAAGTGGAAACAGGTGGGGAAACTGGGAAAAATTGGGACCAAGTGGGACCAAGTGGAAACAGGTGGGGAAAACTAGGGAAATTGGGACTAAGTGGGACCAACTGGAAACAGGTGGGGAAAACTGGGAAAAATGGGGACTAAGTGGGACCAAGTGGAAACAGATGGGGAAAACTGGGGAAAATGGGGACCAAGTGGGAACATGTGGGGAAAACTGGGGAAAATTGGGACTACGTTGGACCAAGTGGAAACAGGTGGGGAAAGCTGGGGAAAATTGGGACCAAGTGGGACCAAGTGGAAACATGTGGGGAAAACTGGGAAAAATTGGGACTAAGTGGGACCAAGTGGAAACAGATGGGGAAAACTGGGGAAAATTGGGAGCGAGTCGGACCAAGTGGAAACAGGTGGGGAAACTGGGAAAAATTGGGACTAAGTGGGACCAAGTGGAAACAGGTGGGGAAAAATGGAAAAATTGGGACTAAGTGGGACCAAGTTGAAACAGATGGGGAAAACTGGGGAAAATTGGGACTAAGTTGGACCAAGTAGAAACAGGTGGGGAAAGCTGGGGAAAATTTGGACTAAGTGGGACCAAGTGGAAACAGGTGGGGAAAACTGGGGAAAATGGGGACCAAGTGGGACCAAGTGGAAACATGTGGGGAAAACTGGGGAAAAATTGGGACTAAGTTGGACCAAGTGGAAACAGGTGGGGAAAACTGGGAAAAATTGGGACTAAGTGGGACCAAGTGGAAACAGGTGGGGAAAATTGAGAAAAATTGGGACTAAGTGGGACCAAGTGGAAACAGGTGGGGAAAACTGAGGAAAATTGGGTCTAAGTGGGACCAAGTGGAAACAGGTGGGGAAAACTGGGGAAAATTGGGACTAAGTGGGACCAAGTGGAAACAGGTGGGGAAAACTGGGAAAATTGGGACTAAGTGGGCCCAAGTAGAAACGGGTGGGGAAAACTTGGAAAAATTGGGACTAAGTTGGACCAAGTGGAAACAGGTGGGGAAAACTGGGAAAAATTGGGCCTAAGTTGGACCAAGTGGAAACAGGTGGGGAAAACTGGGGAAAATTGGGACTACGTTGGACCAAGTGGAAACAGGTGGGGAAAACTGAGGAAAATTGGGACCAAGTGGGACCAAGTGGAAACATGTGGGGAAAACTGGGAAAAATTGGGACTAAGTGGGACCAAGTGGAAACAGGTGGGGAAAAATGGAAAAATTGGGACTAAGTGGGACCAAGTGGAAACAGATGGGGAAAACTGGGGAAAATTGGGAGCGAGTCGGACCAAGTGGAAACAGGTGGGGAAACTGGGGAAAATTGGGACTAAGTGGGACCAAGTGGAAACAGGTGGGGAAAAATGGAAAAATTGGGACTAAGTGGGACCAAGTGGAAACAGATGGGGAAAACTGGGGAAAATTGGGACTAAGTTGGACCAAGTGGAAACAGGTGGGGAAAGCTGGGGAAAATTGGGACTAAGTGGGACCAAGTGGAAACAGGTGGGGAAAGCTGGGGACAATTGGGACCAAGTGGGACCAAGTGGAAACAGGTGGGGAAAACTGGGAAAAATTGGGACCAAGTGGAACCAAGTGGAAACAGGTGGGAAAACTGGGAAAAATTGGGACTAAGTGGGACCAAGTGGAAACAGGTGGGGAAAACTGAGATAAATTGGGACTAAGTGGGACCAAGTGGAAACAGGTGGGGAAAACTGAGGAAAATTGGGTCTAAGTGGGACCAAGTGGAAACAGGTGGGGAAAACTGGGGAAAATTGGGACTAAGTGGGACCAAGTGGAAACAGGTGGGGAAAACTGGGAAAATTGGGACTAAGTGGGCCCAAGTAGAAACGGGTGGGGAAAACTTGGAAAAATTGGGACTAAGTTGGACCAAGTGGAAACAGGTGGGGAAAACTGGGAAAAATTGGGCCTAAGTTGGACCAAGCGGAAACAGGTGGGGAAAACTGGGAAAAATTGGTACTAAGTTGGACCAAGTGGAAACAGGGGGGGAAAACTAGGAAAAATTGGGACAAGTGGGACCAAGTGGAAACAGGTGGGGAAAACTGGCAAAAATTGGGACCAGGTGGGACCACGTGGAAACAGGTGGGAAAACTGGGAAAAATTGGGACTAAGTGGGACCAAGTGGAAACAGGTGGGGAAAACTGGGAAAATTGGGACCAAGTGGGACCAAGTGGAAACAGGTGGGGAAAACTGAGGAAAATTGGGACTAAGTGAAACCAAATGGAAATAGGTGGGGAAAACTGGGAAAAATTCGGACTAAGTGAAACCAAATGGAAACAGGTGGGGAAAACTGGGAAAAATTGGGACTAAGTGGGACCAAGTGGAAACGGGTGGGGGAAACTGGGGAAAATTGGGACTAAGTCGGACCAAGCGGAAACAGGTGGGGAAAACTGGGAAAAATTGGGACTAAGTGGGACCAAGTGGAAACAGGGGGTCAAAACTGGCAAAAATTGGGACTAAGTCGGACCAAGTGGAAACAGGTGGGGAAAATTGGGGGAAATTGGGACTATGTGGGACCAAGTGGAAACAGGTGGGGCAAACTAGGAAAAATTGGGACAAAGTGGGACCAAGTCGAAACAGGTGGGGAAAACTGGGAAAAATTGGGACTAAGTGGGACCAAGTGGAAATAGGTGGGGAAAACTGGGAAAAACGGGGACTAAGTGGGACCAAGTGGAAACAGATGGGGAAAACTGGGAAAAGTTGGGACTAAGTGGGACCAAGTGGAAACAGGTGGGGAAAGCTAGGAAAAATTGGGACCAAGTGGAACCAAGTGGAAACAGGTGGGGAAAACTGGGGAAAATTCGGACTAAGTGGGACCAAGTGGAAACGGGTGGGGAAAACTGGGAAAAATTGGGCCTAAGTGGGACCAAGTGGAAACAGGTGGGGAAAACTGAGGAAAATTGGGACTAAGTGGGACCAAGTGGAAACTGGTGGGGAAAACTGGGAAAAATTGGGACTAAGTGGGACCAAGTGGAAACAGGTGGGGAAAACTGGGAAAAATTGGGACTAAGTGGGACCAAGTGGAAACGGGTGGGGAAAACTTGGAAAAATTGGGACTAGGTTGTACCAGGTGGAAACAGGTGGGGAAAACTGGGAAAAATTGGGACTAAGTTGGACCAAGTGGAAACAGGTGGGGAAAATTGGGGGAAATTGGGACTAAGTTGGACCAAGTGGAAACAGGTGGGGAAAGCTGGGGAAAATTGGGACCAAGTGGGACCAAGTGGAAACAGGTGGGGGAAACTAGGAAAAATTTGGACTAAGTGGGGCGAAGTGGAAACAGGTGGAGAAAATTGGGAAAAATTGGGACCAAGTGGGACCAAGTGGAAACAGGTGGGGAAAACTGGGAAAAATTGGGACTAATTGGGACCAAGTGGAAATAGGTGGGGAAAACTGGGAAAAACGGGGACTAAGTGGGACCAAGTGGAAACAGGTGGGGAAAATTGGGGGAAATTTGGACTAAGTGGGACCAAGTGGAAACAGGTGGGGAAAACTGGGAAAAATTGGGACTAAGTGGGACCAAGTGGAAACAGGTGGGGAAAACTGGGGAAAATTGGGACTAAGTGGGACCAAGTGCAAACGGGTGGGGAAAATTGGGAGAAATTGGGACTAAGTGGGACGAAGTGGAAACAGGTGGGGAAATCTGGGAAAATTGGGACTAAGTGGGACCAAGTGGAAACACGTGGGGAAAACTGGCAAAAATTGGGACTAAGTGGGACCAAGTGGAAACAGGTGGGGAAAACAGGAAAAAATTTGGACCAAGTGGGACCAAGTGGAAACAGGTGGGGAAACCTGGGAAAAATTGGGACTAAGTGGGACCAAGTGCAAACAGGTGGGGAAAACTGGGGAAAATTGGGACTAAGTGGGACCAAGTGGAAACAGGTGGGGAAAACTGGGGAAAATTGGGACTAAGTGGGACCAAGTGTAAACAGGTGGGGAAAACCGGGAAAAACTGGGACTAAGTGGGACCAAGTTGAAACAGGTGGGGAAAACTGGGAAAAATTGGGACTAAGTGGGACCAAGTTGAAACAGGTGGGGAAAACTGGCAAAAATTGGGACTAACTTGGACCAAGTGGAAACAGGTGGGGAAAATTGGGGGAAATTGGGACTATGTGGGACCAAGTGGAAACAGGTGGGGCAAACTAGGAAAAATTGGGACAAAGTGGGACCAAGTCGAAAGAGGTGGGGAAAACTGGGAAAAATTGGGACTAAGTGGGACCAAGTGGAAATAGGTGGGGAAAACTGGGGAAAATTGGGACTAAGTTGGACCAAGTGGAAACAGGGGGGGGAAACTAGGAAAAATTGGGACAAGTGGGACCAAGTGGAAACAGGTGGCGAAAACTGGGAAAAATTGGGACCAAGTGGGACCAGGTGGAAAGAGGTGGGAAAACTGGGGAAAATTGGGACCAAGTGGGACCAGGTGGAAACAGGTGGGAAAACTGGGAGAAATTGGGACTAAGTGGGACCAAGTGGAAACAAGTGGGGAAAACTGGGAAAAATTGGGACTGAGTGGGACCAAGTGGAAACAGGTGGGGAAAACTGGGAAAAATTGGGACTAAGTTGGACCAAGTGGAAACAGGTGGGAAAACTGGGAAAAATTGGGACTAAGTTGGACCAAGTGGAAACAGGTGGGGAAAGCTGGGGAAAATTGGGACCAAGTGGGACCAAGTGGAAACAGGTGGGGAAAACTGGGAAAAATTGGGACTAAGTTGGACCAAGTGGAAACAGGTGGGGAAAGCTGGGGAAAATTGGGACCAAGTGGGACCAAGTGGAAACAGGTGGGGAAAATTGGGAAAAATTGGGACTAAGTGGGGCGAAGTGGAAACAGGTGGGGAAAAGTGGGAAAAATTGGGACCAAGTGGGACCGAGTGGAAACAGGTGGGGAAACCTGGGAAGAATTGGGACTAAGTTGGACCAAGTGGAAACAGGTGGGGAAAACTGGGAAAAATTGGGACTAAGTGGGACCAAGTGGAAACGAGTGGGGAAAACTTGGGAAAATTGGGACTAAGTTGGACCAGGTGGAAACAGGTGGGGAAAACTGGGAAAAATTGGGCCTAAGTTGGACCAAGTGGAAACAGGTGGGGAAAGCTGGGGAAAATTGGGACCAAGTGGGACCAAGTGCAAACAGGTGGGGAAAACTGGGAAAAATTGGGATCAAGTGGGGCGAAGTGGAAACAGGTGGGGAAAAGTGGGAAAAATTGGGACCAAGTGGGACCAAGTGGAAACAGGTGGGGCAAGCCGGGAAAAATTGGGACTAAGTGGGACCAAGTGGAAACAGGTGGGGAAAACTGGGAAAAATTGGGACTAAGTGGGACCAAGTGGAAACAGGTGGGGAAAGCTGGGGAAAATTGGGACTGAGTGGGACCAAGTGGAAACAGGTGGGGAAAACTGGGAAAAATTGGGACTAAGTTGGACCAAGTGGAAACAGGTGGGGAAAACTGGGAAAAATTGGGACTAAGTTGGACCAAGTGGAAACAGGTGGGGAAAGATGGGGAAAATTGGGACCAAGTGGGACCAAGTGGAAACAGGTGGGGAAAACTGGGAAAAATTGGGACTAAGTGGGACCAGGTGGAAAGAGGTGGGAAAACTGGGAAAAATTGGGACTAAGTGGGACCAAGTGGAAACAGGTAGGGAAAACTGGGAAAAATTGGGACTAAGTGGGAGCAAGTGGAAACGGGTGGGGAAAAGTGGGGAAAATTGGGACCAAGTGGGACCAAGTCGAAACAGGTGGGGAAAACTGGGAAAAATTGGGACCAAGTGGGACCAGGTGGAAACAGGTGGGAAAACTGGGGAAAATTGGGACTAAGTGGGACCAAGTGGAAACAGGTGGGGAAAACTGGGAAAAATTGGGACTGAGTGGGACCAAGTGGAAACAGGGGGGGGAAACTAGGAAAAATTGGGACAAGTGGGACCAAGTGGAAACAGGTGGGGAAAACTGGGAAAAATTGGGCCTAAGTGGGACCAAGTGGAAACAGGTGGGGAAAACTGAGGAAAATTGGGACTAAGTGGAAACAGGTGGGGAAAACTGGGAAAAATTGGGACTAAGTGGGACCAAGTGGAAACAGGTCGGGAAAACTGGGAAAAATTGGGACTAAGTGGGACCAAGTGGAAACGGGTGGGGAAAACTTGGAAAAATTGGGACTAGGTTGTACCAGGTGGAAACAGGTGGGGAAAACTGGGGGAAATTGGGACTAAGTTGGACCAAGTGGAAACAGGTGGGGAAAACTGGGGGAAATTGGGACTAAGTGGGACCAAGTGGAAACAGGTGGGGAAAACTGGGAAAAATTGGGACTAAGTTGGACCAAGTGGAAACAGGTGGGGAAAACTGGGGAAAATTGGGACTAAGTGGGACCAAGTGCAAACGGGTGGGGAAAATTGGGAGAAATTGGGACTAAGTGGGACGAAGTGGAAACAGGTGGGGAAATCTGGGAAAATTGGGACTAAGTGGGACCAAGTGGAAACACGTGGGGAAAACTGGCAAAAATTGGGACTAAGTGGGACCAAGTGGAAACAGGTGGGGAAAACAGGAAAAAATTTGGACCAAGTGGGACCAAGTGGAAACAGGTGGGGAAACCTGGGAAAAATTGGGACTAAGTGGGACCAAGTGCAAACAGGTGGGGAAAACTGGGAAAAATTGGGACTAAGTGGGACCAAGTGGAAACAGGTGGGGAAAACTGGGGAAAATTGGGACTAAGTGGGACCAAGTGTAAACAGGTGGGGAAAACCGGGAAAAACTGGGACTAAGTGGGACCAAGTTGAAACAGGTTGGGAAAACTGGGAAAAATTGGGACTAAGTGGGACCAAGTTGAAACAGGTGGGGAAAACTGGCAAAAATTGGGACTAACTTGGACCAAGTGGAAACAGGTGGGGAAAATTGGGGGAAATTGGGACTATGTGGGACCAAGTGGAAACAGGTGGGGCAAACTAGGAAAAATTGGGACAAGTGGGACCAAGTGGAAACAGGTGGGGAAAACTGGGAAAAATTGGGCCTAAGTGGGACCAAGTGGAAACAGGTGGGGAAAACTGAGGAAAATTGGGACTAAGTGGAAACAGGTGGGGAAAACTGGGAAAAATTGGGACTAAGTGGGACCAAGTGGAAACAGGTCGGGAAAACTGGGAAAAATTGGGACTAAGTGGGACCAAGTGGAAACGGGTGGGGAAAACTTGGAAAAATTGGGACTAGGTTGTACCAGGTGGAAACAGGTGGGGAAAAGTGGGGAAAATTGGGACCAAGTGGGACCAAGTCGAAACAGGTGGGGAAAACTGGGAAAAATTGGGACCAAGTGGGACCATGTGGAAACAGGTGGGAAAACTGGGGAAAATTGGGACTAAGTGGGACCAAGTGGAAATAGGTGGGGAAAACTGGGGAAAATTGGGACTAAGTTGGACCAAGTGGAAACAGGGGGGGGAAACTAGGAAAAATTGGGACAAGTGGGACCAAGTGGAAACAGGTGGCGAAAACTGGGAAAAATTGGGACCAAGTGGGACCAGGTGGAAAGAGGTGGGAAAACTGGGAAAAATTGGGACTAAGTGGGACCAAGTGGAAAGAGGTGGGGAAAACTGGGGAAAATTGGGACTAAGTGGGACCAAGTGGAAACAGGTGGGGAAAACTGGGAAAAATTGGGACTGAGTGGAACCAAGTGGAAACAGGGGGGGAAAACTAGGAAAAATTGGGACAAGTGGGACCAAGAGGAAACAGGTGGGGAAAACTGGGAAAAATTGGGACCAAGTGGGACCAGGTGGAAACAGGTGGGAAAACTGGGAGAAATTGGGACTAAGTGGGACCAAGTGGAAACAAGTGGGGAAAACTGGGAAAAATTGGGACTGAGTGGGACCAAGTGGAAACAGGTGGGGAAAACTGGGAAAAATTGGGACTAAGTTGGACCAAGTGGAAACAGGTGGGAAAACTGGGAAAAATTGGGACTAAGTTGGACCAAGTGGAAACAGGTGGGGAAAGCTGGGGAAAATTGGGACCAAGTGGGACCAAGTGGAAACAGGTGGGGAAAACTGGGAAAAATTGGGACTAAGTTGGACCAAGTGGAAACAGGTGGGGAAAGCTGGGGAAAATTGGGACCAAGTGGGACCAAGTGGAAACAGGTGGGGAAAATTGGGGAAAATTGGGACTAAGTGGGGCGAAGTGGAAACAGGTGGGGAAAAGTGGGAAAAATTGGGACCAAGTGGGACCGAGTGGAAACAGGTGGGGAAACCTGGGAAGAATTGGGACTAAGTTGGACCAAGTGGAAACAGGTGGGGAAAACTGGGAAAAATTGGGACTAAGTGGGACCAAGTGGAAACGAGTGGGGAAAACTTGGGAAAATTGGGACTAAGTTGGACCAGGTGGAAACAGGTGGGGAAAACTGGGAAAAATTGGGACTAAGTTGGACCAAGTGGAAACAGGTGGGGAAAGCTGGGGAAAATTGGGACCAAGTGGGACCAAGTGCAAACAGGTGGGGAAAACTGGGAAAAATTGGGATCAAGTGGGGCGAAGTGGAAACAGGTGGGGAAAAGTGGGAAAAATTGGGACCAAGTGGGACCAAGTGGAAACAGGTGGGGCAAGCCGGGAAAAATTGGGACTAAGTGGGACCAAGTGGAAACAGGTGGGGAAAACTGGGAAAAATTGGGACTAAGTGGGACCAAGTGGAAACAGGTGGGGAAAGCTGGGGAAAATTGGGACTGAGTGGGACCAAGTGGAAACAGGTGGGGAAAACTGGGAAAAATTGGGACTAAGTTGGACCAAGTGGAAACAGGTGGGGAAAACTGGGAAAAATTGGGACTAAGTTGGACCAAGTGGAAACAGGTGGGGAAAGCTGGGGAAAATTGGGACCAAGTGGGACCAAGTGGAAACAGGTGGGGAAAACTGGGAAAAATTGGGACTAAGTGGGACCAGGTGGAAAGAGGTGGGAAAACTGGGAAAAATTGGGACTAAGTGGGACCAAGTGGAAACAGGTAGGGAAAACTGGGAAAAATTGGGACTAAGTGGGACCAAGTGGAAACGGGTGGGGAAAAGTGGGGAAAATTGGGACCAAGTGGGACCAAGTCGAAACAGGTGGGGAAAACTGGGAAAAATTGGGACCAAGTGGGACCAGGTGGAAACAGGTGGGAAAACTGGGGAAAATTGGGACTAAGTGGGACCAAGTGGAAACAGGTGGGGAAAACTGGGAAAAATTGGGACTAAGTGGGACCAAGTGGAAACAGGGGGGGGAAACTAGGAAAAATTGGGACAAGTGGGACCAAGTGGAAACAGGTGGGGAAAACTGGGAAAAATTGGGCCTAAGTGGGACCAAGTGGAAACAGGTGGGGAAAACTGAGGAAAATTGGGACTAAGTGGAAACAGGTGGGGAAAACTGGGAAAAATTGGGACTAAGTGGGACCAAGTGGAAACAGGTCGGGAAAACTGGGAAAAATTGGGACTAAGTGGGACCAAGTGGAAACGGGTGGGGAAAACTTGGAAAAATTGGGACTAGGTTGTACCAGGTGGAAACAGGTGGGGAAAACTGGGAAAAATTGGGACTAAGTTGGACCAAGTGGAAACAGGTGGGGAAAACTGGGGGAAATTGGGACTAAGTTGGACCAAGTGGAAACAGGTGGGGAAAGTTGGGGAAAATTGGGACCAAGTGGGACCAAGTGGAAACAGGTGGGGAAAACTAGGAAAAATTTGGACTAAGTGGGGCGAAGTGGAAACAGGTGGAGAAAATTGGGAAAAATTGGGACCAAGTGGGACCAAGTGGAAACAGGTGGGGAAAACTGGGAAAAATTGGGACTAAGTGGGACCAAGTGGAAATAGGTGGGGAAAACTGGGAAAAACGGGGACTAAGTGGGACCAAGTGGAAACAGGTGGGGAAAACTGGGAAAAATTGGGACTAAGTGGGACCAAGTGGAAACAGGTGGGGAAAACTGGGGAAAATTGGGACTAAGTGGGACCAAGTGGAAACGGGTGGGGAACATTGGGAGAAATTGGGACTAAGTGGGACCAAGTGGAAACAGGTGGGGAAATCTGGGAAAAATTGGGACTAAGTGGGACCAAGTGGAAACACGTGGGGAAAACTGGCAAAAATTGGGACTAAGTGGGACCAAGTGGAAACAGGTGGGGAAAACTGGGGAAAATTGGGACTAAGTGGGACCAAGTGTAAACAGGTGGGGAAAACTGGGAAAAATTGGGACTAAGTGGGACCAAGTTGAAACAGGTGGTCAAAACTGGCAAAAATTGGGACTAACTTGGACCAAGTGGAAACAGGTGGGGAAAATTGGGGGAAATTGGGAGTATGTGGGACCAAGTGGAAACAGGTGGGGCAAACTAGGAAAAATTGGGACAAAGTGGGACGAAGTCGAAAGAGGTGGGGAAAACTGGGAGAAATTGGGACTAAGTGGGACCAAGTGGAAATAGGTGGGGAAAACTGGGGAAAATTGGGACTAAGTTGGACCAAGTGGAAACAGGTGGGGAAAAGTGGGGAAAATTGGGACAAGTGGGACCAAGTGGAAACAGGTGGCGAAAACTGGGAAAAATTGGGACCAAGTGGGACGAGGTGGAAAGAGGTGGGAAAACTGGGAAAAATTGGGACTAAGTGGGACCAAGTGGAAAGAGGTGGAGAAAACTGGGGAAAATTGGGACTAAGTGGGACCAAGTGGAAACAGGTGGGGAAAACTGGGAAAAATTGGGACTGAGTGGAACCAAGTGGAAACAGGGGGGGAAAACTAGGAAAAATTGGGACAAGTGGGACCAAGTGGAAACAGGTGGGGAAAACTGGGAAAAATTGGGACCAAGTGGGACCAGGTGGAAACAGGTGGGAAAACTAGGAGAAATTGGGACTAAGTGGGACCAAGTGGAAACAGGTGGGGAAAACTGGGAAAAATTGGGACTGAGTGGGACCAAGTGGAAACAGGTGGGGAAAACTGGGAAAAATTGGGACTAAGTTGGACCAAGTGGAAACAGGTGGGGAAAACTGGGAAAAATTGGGACTAAGTTGGACCAAGTGGAAACAGGTGGGGAAAGCTGGGGAAAATTGGGACCAAGTGGGACCAAGTGGAAACAGGTGGGGAAAACTGGGAAAAATTGGGACTAAGTTGGACCAAGTGGAAACAGGTGGGGAAAGATGGGGAAAATTGGGACCAAGTGGGACCAAGTGGAAACAGGTGGGGAAAACTGGGAAAAATTGGGACTAAGTGGGACCAGGTGGAAAGAGGTGGGAAAACTGGGAAAGATTGGGACTAAGTGGGACCAAGTGGAAACAGGTGGGGAAAACTGGGAAAAATTGGGACTAAGTGGGACCAAGTGGAAACAGGTGGGGAAAAGTGGGGAAAATTGGGACCAAGTGGGACCAAGTCGAAACAGGTGGGGAAAACTGGGAAAATTGGGACCAAGTGGGACCAGGTGGAAACAGGTGGGAAAACTGGGGAAAATTGGGACTAAGTGGGACCAAGTGGAAACAGGTGGGGAAAACTGGGGAAAATTGGGACTGAGTGGGACCAAGTGGAAACAGGGGGGAAAATTGGGAAAAATTGGGACTAAGTGGGACCAAGTGGAAACAGGTGGGGAAAAGTGGGAAAAATTGGGACCAAGTGGGACCAAGTGGAAACACGGGGGAAAATTGGGAAAAATTGGGACTAAGTGGGACCAAGTGGAAACAGGTGGGGAAAAGTGGGAAAAATTGGGACCAAGTGGGACCAGGTGGAAACAGGTGGGAAAACTGGGGAAAATTGGGACTAAGTGGGACCAAGTGGAAACAGGTGGGGAAAACTGGGAAAAATTGGGACTGACTGGGACCAAGTGGAAACAGGGGGGGGGGGGGGACTAGGAAAAATTGGGACAAGTGGGACGAAGTGGAAAAAAGTGGGGAAAACTGGGAAAAATTGGGCCTAAGTGGGACCACGTGGAAACAGGTGCGGAAAACTGAGTAAAATTGGGACTAAGTGGGACCAAGTGGAAACAGGTGGGGAAAATTGGGACTAAGTGGGACCAAGTGGAAACAGGTGGGGAAAACTGGGAAAAATTGGGACTAAGTGGGACCAAGTGGAAACAGGTGGGGAAAACTGGGGAAAATTGGGACTAAGTGGGACCAAGTGGAAACGGGTGGGGAAAATTGGGAGAAATTGGGACTAAGTGGGACCAAGTGGAAACAGGTGGGGAAATCTGGGAAAAATTGGGACTAAGTGGGACCAAGTGGAAACACGTGGGGAAAACTGGCAAAAATTGGGACTAAGTGGGACCAAGTGGAAACAGGTGGGGAAAACTGGGGAAAATTGGGACTAAGTGGGACCAAGTGTAAACAGGTGGGGAAAACTGGGAAAAATTGGGACTAAGTGGGACCAAGTTGAAACAGGTGGTCAAAACTGGCAAAAATTGGGACTAACTTGGACCAAGTGGAAACAGGTGGGGAAAATTGGGGGAAATTGGGAGTATGTGGGACCAAGTGGAAACAGGTGGGGCAAACTAGGAAAAATTGGGACAAAGTGGGACGAAGTCGAAAGAGGTGGGGAAAACTGGGAGAAATTGGGACTAAGTGGGACCAAGTGGAAATAGGTGGGGAAAACTGGGGAAAATTGGGACTAAGTTGGACCAAGTGGAAACAGGTGGGGAAAAGTGGGGAAAATTGGGACAAGTGGGACCAAGTGGAAACAGGTGGCGAAAACTGGGAAAAATTGGGACCAAGTGGGACGAGGTGGAAAGAGGTGGGAAAACTGGGAAAAATTGGGACTAAGTGGGACCAAGTGGAAAGAGGTGGGGAAAACTGGGGGAAATTGGGACTAAGTGGGACCAAGTGGAAACAGGGGGGGAAAACTAGGAAAAACTGGGACAAGTGGGACCAAGTGGAAACAGGTGGGGAAAACTGGGAAAAATTGGGACCAAGTGGGACCAGGTGGAAACAGGTGGGAAAACTGGGAGAAATTGGGACTAAGTGGGACCAAGTGGAAACAGGTGGGGAAAACTGGGAAAAATTGGGACTGAGTGGGACCAAGTGGAAACAGGTGGGGAAAACTGGGAAAAATTGGGACTAAGTTGGACCAAGTGGAAACAGGTGGGGAAAACTGGGAAAAATTGGGACTAAGTTGGACCAAGTGGAAACAGGTGGGGAAAATTGGGACCAAGTGGGACCAAGTGGAAACAGGTGGGGAAAACTGGGAAAAATTGGGACTAAGTTGGACCAAGTGGAAACAGGTGGGGAAAGATGGGGAAAATTGGGACCAAGTGGGACCAAGTGGAAACAGGTGGGGAAAACTGGGAAAAATTGGGACTAAGTGGGACCAGGTGGAAAGAGGTGGGAAAACTGGGAAAAATTGGGACTAAGTGGGACCAAGTGGAAACAGGTGGGGAAAACTGGGAAAAATTGGGACTAAGTGGGACCAAGTGGAAACAGGTGGGGAAAAGTGGGGAAAATTGGGACCAAGTGGGACCAAGTCGAAACAGGTGGGGAAAACTGGGGGAAATTGGGACTAAGTTGGACCAAGTGGAAACAGGTGGGGAAAGTTGGGGAAAATTGGGACCAAGTGGGACCAAGTGGAAACAGGTGGGGAAAACTAGGAAAAATTTGGACTAAGTGGGGCGAAGTGGAAACAGGTGGAGAAAATTGGGAAAAATTGGGACCAAGTGGGACCAAGTGGAAACAGGTGGGGAAAACTGGGAAAAATTGGGACTAAGTGGGACCAAGTGGAAATAGGTGGGGAAAACTGGGAAAAACGGGGACTAAGTGGGACCAAGTGGAAACAGGTGGGGAAAATTGGGGAAAATTGGGACTAAGTGGGACCAAGTGGAAACAGGTGGGGAAAACTGGGAAAAATTGGGACTAAGTGGGACCAAGTGGAAACAGGTGGGGAAAACTGGGGAAAATTGGGACTAAGTGGGACCAAGTGGAAACGGGTGGGGAACATTGGGAGAAATTGGGACTAAGTGGGACCAAGTGGAAACAGGTGGGGAAATCTGGGAAAAATTGGGACTAAGTGGGACCAAGTGGAAACACGTGGGGAAAACTGGCAAAAATTGGGACTAAGTGGGACCAAGTGGAAACAGGTGGGGAAAACTGGGGAAAATTGGGACTAAGTGGGACCAAGTGTAAACAGGTGGGGAAAACTGGGAAAAATTGGGACTAAGTGGGACCAAGTTGAAACAGGTGGTCAAAACTGGCAAAAATTGGGACTAACTTGGACCAAGTGGAAACAGGTGGGGAAAATTGGGGGAAATTGGGAGTATGTGGGACCAAGTGGAAACAGGTGGGGCAAACTAGGAAAAATTGGGACAAAGTGGGACGAAGTCGAAAGAGGTGGGGAAAACTGGGAGAAATTGGGACTAAGTGGGACCAAGTGGAAATAGGTGGGGAAAACTGGGGAAAATTGGGACTAAGTTGGACCAAGTGGAAACAGGTGGGGAAAAGTGGGGAAAATTGGGACAAGTGGGACCAAGTGGAAACAGGTGGCGAAAACTGGGAAAAATTGGGACCAAGTGGGACGAGGTGGAAAGAGGTGGGAAAACTGGGAAAAATTGGGACTAAGTGGGACCAAGTGGAAAGAGGTGGGGAAAACTGGGGGAAATTGGGACTAAGTGGGACCAAGTGGAAACAGGGGGGGAAAACTAGGAAAAACTGGGACAAGTGGGACCAAGTGGAAACAGGTGGGGAAAACTGGGAAAATTGGGACCAAGTGGGACCAGGTGGAAACAGGTGGGAAAACTGGGAGAAATTGGGACTAAGTGGGACCAAGTGGAAACAGGTGGGGAAAACTGGGAAAAATTGGGACTGAGTGGGACCAAGTGGAAACAGGTGGGGAAAACTGGGAAAAATTGGGACTAAGTTGGACCAAGTGGAAACAGGTGGGGAAAACTGGGAAAAATTGGGACTAAGTTGGACCAAGTGGAAACAGGTGGGGAAAATTGGGACCAAGTGGGACCAAGTGGAAACAGGTGGGGAAAACTGGGAAAAATTGGGACTAAGTTGGACCAAGTGGAAACAGGTGGGGAAAGATGGGGAAAATTGGGACCAAGTGGGACCAAGTGGAAACAGGTGGGGAAAACTGGGAAAAATTGGGACTAAGTGGGACCAGGTGGAAAGAGGTGGGAAAACTGGGAAAAATTGGGACTAAGTGGGACCAAGTGGAAACAGGTGGGGAAAACTGGGAAAAATTGGGACTAAGTGGGACCAAGTGGAAACAGGTGGGGAAAAGTGGGGAAAATTGGGACCAAGTGGGACCAAGTCGAAACAGGTGGGGAAAACTGGGAAAAATTGGGACCAAGTGGGACCAGGTGGAAACAGGTGGGAAAACTGGGGAAAATTGGGACTAAGTGGGACCAAGTGGAAACAGGTGGGGAAAACTGGGGAAAATTGGGACTGAGTGGGACCAAGTGGAAACAGGGGGGAAAACTGGGAAAAATTGGGACTAAGTGGGACCAAGTGGAAACAGGTGGGGAAAAGTGGGAAAAATTGGGACCAAGTGGGACCAGGTGGAAACAGGTGGGAAAACTGGGGAAAATTGGGACTAAGTGGGACCAAGTGGAAACAGGTGGGGAAAACTGGGAAAAATTGGGACTGAGTGGGACCTAGTGGAAACAGGGGGGGGGGGGGGAACTAGGAAAAATTGGGACAAGTGGGACGAAGTGGAAAAAGGTGGGGAAAACTGGGAAAAATTGGGCCTAAGTGGGACCAAGTGGAAACAGGTGCGGAAAACTGAGTAAAATTGGGACTAAGTGGGACCAAGTGGAAACAGGTGGGGAAAACTGGGAAAAATTGGGACTAAGTGGGACCAAGTGGAAACAGGTCGGGAAAACTGGGAAAAATTGGGACTAAGTGGGACCAAGTGGAAACGGGTGGGGAAAACTTGGAAAAATTGGGACTAGGTTGTACCAGGTGGAAACAGGTGGGGAAAACTGGGAAAAATTGGGACTAAGTTGGACCAAGTGGAAACAGGTGGGGAAAACTGGGGGAAATTGGGACTAAGTTGGACCAAGTGGAAACAGGTGGGGAAAGCTGGGGAAAATTGGGACCAAGTGGGACCAAGTGGAAACAGGTGGGGAAAACTAGGAAAAATTTGGACTAAGTGGGGCGAAGTGGAAACAGGTGGAGAAAATTGGGGAAAATTGGGACCAAGTGGGACCAAGTGGAAACAGGTGGGGAAAACTGGGAAAAATTGGGACTAAGTGGGACCAAGTGGAAATAGGTGGGGAAAACTGGGAAAAACGGGGACTAAGTGGGACCAAGTGGAAACAGGTGGGGAAAATTGGGGAAAATTGGGACTAAGTGGGACCAAGTGGAAACAGGTGGGGAAAACTGGGAAAAATTGGGACTAAGTGGGACCAAGTGGAAACAGGTGGGGAAAACTGGGAAAAATTGGGACTAAGTGGGACCAAGTGGAAACGGGTGGGGAAAATTGGGAGAAATTGGGACTAAGTGGGACCAAGTGGAAACAGGTGGGGAAATCTGGGAAAAATTGGGACTAAGTGGGACCAAGTGGAAACACGTGGGGAAAACTGGCAAAAATTGGGACTAAGTGGGACCAAGTGGAAACAGGTGGGGAAAACTGGGGAAAATTGGGTCTAAGGGGGACCAAGTGTAAACAGGTGGGGAAAACTTGGAAAAATTGGGACTAAGTGGGACCAAGTTGAAACAGGTGGTCAAAACTGGCAAAAATTGGGACTAACTTGGACCAAGTGGAAACAGGTGGGGAAAATTGGGGGAAATTGGGAGTATGTGGGACCAAGTGGAAACAGGTGGGGCAAACTAGGAAAAATTGGGACAAAGTGGGACCAAGTCGAAAGAGGTGGGGAAAACTGGGAGAAATTGGGACTAAGTGGGACCAAGTGGAAATAGGTGGGGAAAACTGGGGAAAATTGGGACTAAGTTGGACCAAGTGGAAACAGGTGGGGAAAAGTGGGGAAAGTTGGGACAAGTGGGACCAAGTGGAAACAGGTGGCGAAAACTGGGGAAAATTGGGACCAAGTGGGACCAGGTGGAGTGGTGGGAAAACTGGGAAAAATTGGGACTAAGTGGGACCAAGTGGAAAGAGGTGGGGAAAACTGGGGAAAATTGGGACTAAGTGGGACCAAGTGGAAAGAGGTGGGGAAAACTGGGGAAAATTGGGACTAAGTGGGACCAAGTGGAAACAGGTGGGGAAAACTGGGAAAAATTGGGACTGAGTGGAACCAAGTGGAAACAGGGGGGGAAAACTAGGAAAAATTGGGACAAGTGGGACCAAGTGGAAACAGGTGGGGAAAACTGTGAAAAATTGGGACCAAGTGGGACCACGTGGAAACAGGTGGGAAAACTGGGAGACATTGGGACTAAGTGGGACCAAGTGGAAACAGGTGGGGAAAACTGGGAAAAATTGGGACTGAGTGGGACCAAGTGGAAACAGGTGGGGAAAACTGGGAAAAATTGGGACTAAGTTGGACCAAGTGGAAACAGGTGGGGAAAGCTGGGGAAAATTGGGACCAAGTGGGACCAAGTGGAAACAGGTGGGGAAAACTGGGAAAAATTGGGACTAAGTTGGACCAAGTGGAAACAGGTGGGGAAAACTGGCAAAAATTGGGACTAAGTGGGACCAAGTGGAAACAAGTCGGGAAAACTGGGAAAAATTGGGACTAAGTTGGACCAAGTGGAAACAGGTGGGGAAAGCTGGGGAAAATTGGGACCAAGTGGGACCAAGTGGAAACGAGTGGGGAAAACTGGGAAAAATTGGGACCAAGTGGGGCCAAGTGGAAACAGGTGGGGAAAACTTGGAAAAATTGGGACTAAGTTGGACCAAGTGGAAACAGGTGGGGAAAACTGGCAAAAATTGGGACTAAGTGGGACCAAGTGGAAACAAGTCGGGAAAACTGGGAAAAATTGGGACTAAGTTGGACCAAGTGGAAACAGGTGGGGAAAGCTGGGGAAAATTGGGACCAAGTGGGACCAAGTGGAAACGAGTGGGGAAAACTGGGAAAAATTGGGACCAAGTGGGACCAAGTGGAAACAGGTGGGGAAAACTGGGAAAAATTGAGACTAAGTGGGGCGAAGTGGAAACGGGTGGGGAAAAGTGGGAAAAATTGGGACCAAGTGGGACCGAGTGGAAACAGGTGGGGAAACCTGGGAAGAATTGGGACTAAGTTGGACCAAGTGGAAACAGGTGGGGAAAACTGGGAAAAATTGGGACTAAGTGGGACCAAGTGGAAACGAGTGGGGAAAACTTGGAAAAATTGGGACTAAGTTGGACCAGGTGGAAACAGGTGGGGAAAACTGGGAAAAATTGGGACTAAGTTGGACCAAGTGGAAACAGGTGGGGAAAGCTGGGGAAAATTGGGACCAAGTGGGACCAAGTGCAAACAAGTGGGGAAAACTGGGAAAAATTGGGACTAAGTGGGGCGAAGTGGAAACAGGTGGGGAAAAGTGGGAAAAATTGGGACCAAGTGGGACCAAGTGGAAACAGGTGGGGCAAGCCGTGAAAAATTGGGACTAAGTGGGACCAAGTGGAAACAGGTGGGGAAAACTGGGAAAAATTGGGACTAAGTGGGACCAAGTGGAAACAGGTGGGGAAAACTGGGAAAAATTGGGACTGAGTGGGACCAAGTGGAAACAGGGGGGGGGGGGGGAACTAGGAAAAATTGGGACAAGTGGGACGAAGTGGAAAAAGGTGGGGAAAACTGGGAAAAATTGGGCCTAAGTGGGACCAAGTGGAAACAGGTGCGGAAAACTGAGTAAAATTGGGACTAAGTGGGACCAAGTGGAAACAGGTGGGGAAAAGTGGGAAAAATTGGGACCAAGTGGGACCAGGTGGAAACAGGTGGGAAAACTGGGGAAAATTGGGACTAAGTGGGACCAAGTGGAAACAGGTGGGGAAAACTGGGAAAAATTGGGACTGAGTGGGACCAAGTGGAAACAGGGGGGGGGGGGGGGGGGAACTAGGAAAAATTGGGACAAGTGGGACGAAGTGGAAAAAGGTGGGGAAAACTGGGAAAAATTGGGCCTAAGTGGGACCAAGTGGAAACAGGTGCGGAAAACTGAGTAAAATTGGGACTAAGTGGGACCAAGTGGAAACAGGTGGGGAAAACTGGGAAAAATTGGGACTAAGTGGGACCAAGTGGAAACAGGTCGGGAAAACTGGGAAAAATTGGGACTAAGTGGGACCAAGTGGAAA
>CAXIWF010000387.1:0-31838 GCA_964036045.1 Eutreptiella sp. 'Long Island Sound 2002' | reverse complement strand
GCCGGGGGGGGGTGACAATTGTCACCCCCCCGGGGGTGACAATTGTCACCACCCCCCCTGTGCAATACTTTGGGGGGGGGGGGATGACAATTGTCATCCCCTCCTTGTGCAATACTTTGGGGGGGGTGACAATTGTCAGCCCCCCCCTGTGCAATACTTTGGGGGGGGTGACAATTGTCACCCCCCCCCCTGTGCAATACTTTGGGGGGGGGGGTGACAATTGTCACCCCCCCCTGTGCAATACTTTGGGGGGGGGTGACAATAGTCACCCCCCCCCTGTGCAATACTTTGGGGGGGGGTGACAATTGTCACCCCCCCCCCTGTGCAATACTTTGGAGGGGGGGGACAATTGTCACCCCCCCCCCCTGTGCAATACTTTGGGGGGGGGTGACAATTGTCACCCCCCCCCCTGTGCAATACTTTGGGGGGGGTGACAATTGTCGACCCCCCCCCTGTGCAATACTTTGGGGGGGGGTGACAATTGTCACCCCCCCCCCTGTGCAATACTTTGGGGGGGGTGACAATTGTCACCCCCCCCTGTGCAATACTTTGGGGGGGGGTGACAATTGTCACCCCCCCCCTGTGCAATACTTTGGGGGGGGGTGACAATTGTCACCCCCCCTCCTGTGCAATACTTTGGGGGGGGGTGACAATTGTCAGCCCCCCCCTGTGCAATACTTTGGGGGGGGGGTGACAATTGTCACCCCCCCCCCCCCTGTGCAATACTTTGGGGGGGTGACAATTGTCAGCCCCCCCCCCCCCTGTGCAATACTTTGGGGGGGGTGACAATTGACACCCCCCCCCTGTGCAATACTTTGGGGGGGGTGACAATTGTCACCCCCCCCCTGTGCAATACTTTGGGGGGGGGGTGACAATTGTCACCCCCCCCCCCTGTGCAATACTTTGGGGGGGGTGACAATTGTCACCCCCCGGGGGTGACAATTGTCACCACCCCCCCTGTGCAATACTTTGGGGGGGGGGGGGGTGACAATTGTCACCCCCCCCTGTGCAATACTTTGGGGGGGGGTGACAATTGTCACACCCCCCCCTGTGCAATACTTTGGGGGGGGGTGACAATTGTCACCCCCCCCCCCCTGTGCAATACTTTTGGGGGGGTGACAATTGTCACCCCCCCCCCTATGCAATACTTTGGGGGGGGGGTGACAATTGTCACCCCCCCCCCTGTGCAATACTTTGGGGGGGGTGACAATTGTCACCCCCCCCCCCTGTGCAATACTTTGGGGGGGGGTGACAATTGTCACCCCCCCCCTGTGCAATACTTTGGGGGGGGGTGACAATTGTCATCCCCCCCCTGTGCAATACTTTGGGGGGGGTGACAATTGTCACCCCCCCCCTGTGCAATACTTTGGGGGGGGGGGTGACAATTGTCACCCCCCCCCCTGTGCAATACTTTGGGGGGGTGAAAATTGTCACCCCCCCCCTGTGCAATACTTTGGGGGGGGGGTGACAATTGTCACCCCCCCCTTGTGCAATACTATGGGGGGGGTGACAATTGTCACCCCCCCCCCTGTGCAATGCTTTGGGGGGGGGTGACAATTGTCACCCCCCCCCCCCTGTGCAATACTTTGGGGGGAATGACAATTGTCACCCCCCCCCCCCTGTGCAATACTTTCGGGGGGGGTGACAATTGTCACCCCCCCTTGTGCAATACTTTGGGGGGGGGGGGGACAATTGTCAACCCCCCCCTGTGCAATACTTTGGGGGGGGGTGACAATTGTCAAGCCCCCCCCCCTGTGCAATACTTTGGGGGGGATGACAATTGTCGGCCCCCCCTGTGCAATACTTTGGGGGGGGGTGACAATTGTCACCCCCCCCCTGTGCAATACCTTGGCGGGGGTTGACAATTGTCAACCCCCCCCTGTGCAATACTTTCGGGGGGGTGACAATTGTCACCCCCCCCTCCTGTGCAATACTTTGGGGGGGGGGGTGACAATTGTCACCCCCCCCCCCCCTTGTGCAATACTTTTGGGGGGGGGTGACAATTGTCACCCCCCCCTGTGCAATACTTTGGGGGGGGGTGACAATTGTCAGCCCCCCCCTGTGCAATACTTTGGGGGGGGGTGACAATTGTCACCCCCCCCCCCCCTGTGCAATACTTTGGGGGGGGTGACAATTGTCACCCCCCCCGTGTCCAATACTTTGGGGAGGGGTGACAATTGTCAACCCCCCCCTGTGCATTACTTTCGGGGGGGGTGACAATTGTCACCCCCCCCCTCTATGCAATACTTTGGGGGGGGTAACAATTGTCACCCCCCCCATGTGCAATACTTTGGGGGGGGGGTGAGAATTGTCGACCCCCCCCTGTGCAATACTTTGGGGGGGGGTGACAATTGTCACCCCCCCCTGTGCAATACTTTGGGGGGGGTGACAATTGTCACCCCCCCCCTGTGCAATACTTTGGGGGGGTGACAATTGTCACCCCCCCCCTGTGCAATACTTTGGGGGGGCCCTGTGCAATACTTTGGGGGGGGTGACAATTGTCATCCCCCCCCTGTGCAATACTTTGGGGGCGGGTGACAATTGTCACCCCCCCCCTGTGCAATACTTTGGGGGGGGGTGACAATTGTCACCCCCCCCCCCTGTGCAATACTTTGGGGGGGGTGACAATTGTCACCCCCCCCCTGTGCAATACTTTCGGGGGGTGTGACAATTGTCACCCCCCCCCTGTGCAATACTATGGGGGGGGGGGTGACAATTGTCACCCCCCCCCCCTGTGCAATACTTTGGGGGGGGTGACAATTGTCACCCCCCCCCCCCCTGTGCAATACTTTGGGGGGGGTGACAATTGTCACCCCCCCCCCCCCCTGTGCAATACTTTGGGGGGGGGTGACAATTGTCACCCCCCCCTGTGCAATACTTTGGGGGGGGGGGTGACAATTGTCACCCCCCCCCTGTGCAATACTTTGGGGGGGGATGACAATTGTCACCCCCCCCCTGTGCAAGACTTTGGGGGGGGGTGACGATTGTCACCCCCCCCCTGTGCAATACTTTTGGGGGGGGATGACAATTGTCACCCCCCCCTTGTGCAATACTTTGGGGGGGGTGACAATTGTCACCCCCCCCCTGTGCAATACTTTGGGGGGGGTGACAATTGTCACCCCCCCCCTGTGCAATACTTTGCGGGGGGGGGTGACAATTGTCACCCCCCCCTGTGCAATACTTTGGGGGGGGGTGACAATTGTCAACCCCCCCCTGTGCAATACTTTGGGGGGGGGTGACAATTGTCATCCCCCCCCCTGTGCAATACTTTGGGGGGGATGACAATTGTCATCCCCCCCCTGTGCAATACTTTGGGGGGGGTGATAATTGTCACCCCCCCCTGTGCAATACTTTGGGGGGGTGACAATTGTCAACCCCCCCCTGTGCAATACTTTGGGGGGGGGTGACAATTGTCACCCCCCCCCCTGTGCAATACTTTGGGGGGAATGACAATTGTCATCCCCCCCCTGTGCAATACTTTGGGGGGGTGACAATTGTCACCCCCCCCTGTGCAATACTTTTGGGGGGGGGTGACAATTGTCACCCCCCCCCCCCTGTGCAATACTTTGGGGGGGGTGACAATTGTCACCCCCCCACTGTGCAATACTTTGGGGGGGGTGACAAACGTCTCCCCCCCCCCTGTGCAATACTTTGGGGGGGGGTGACAATTGTCACCCCCCCCCTGTGCAATACTTTGGGGGGGGTGACAATTGTCAGCCCCCCCCTATGCAATACTTTGGGGGGGGTGACAATTGTCAGCCCCCCCCTGTGCAATACCTTGGCGGGGGTTGACAATTGTCACCCCCCCCCTGTGCAATACTTTCGGGGGGGGTGACAATTGTCACCCCCCCCCTGTGCAATACTTTGGGGGGGGGTGACAATTGTCAGCCCCCCCCTGTGCAATACTTTGGGGGGGGGTGACAATTGTCACACCCCCCCCCTGTGCAATACTTTGGGGGGGTGACAATTGTCACCCCCCCCCGTGTCCAATACTTTGGGGAGGGGTGAAAATTGTCAACCCCCCCCTGTGCATTACTTTCGGGGGGGGTGACAATTGTCACCCCCCCCCTCTGTGCAATACTTTGGGGGGGGTAACAATTGTCACCCCCCCCATGTGCAATACTTTGGGGGGGGGTGAGAATTGTCGACCCCCCCCCTGTGCAATACTTTGGGGGGGGGTGACAATTGTCACCCCCCCCTGTGCAATACTTTGGGGAGGGTGACAATTGTCACCCCCCCCCCCCCCTGTGCAATACTTTGGGGGGGTGACAATTGTCACCCCCCCCCCTGTGCAATACTTTGGGGGGGGTGACAATTGTCGACCCCCCCCCTGTGCAATACTTTGGGGGGGGTGACAATTGTCATCCCCCCCCTGTGCAATACTTTGGGGGCGGGTGACAATTGTCACCCCCCCCCTGTGCAATACTTTGGGGGGGGGTGACAATTGTCACCCCCCCCCCCCTGTGCAATACTTTGGGGGGGGTGACAATTGTCACCCCCCCCCTGTGCAATACTTTGGGGGGGTGTGACAATTGTCACCCCCCCCCCCTTTGCAATACTATGGGGGGGGGTGACAATTGTCACCCCCCCCCCCCCTGTGCAATACTTTGGGGGGGGTGACAATTGTCACCCCCCCCCCTGTGCAATACTTTGGGGGGGGTGACAATTGTCACCCCCCCCCTGTGCAATACTTTGGGGGGGGGTGACAATTGTCACCCCCCCCTGTGCAATACTTTGGGGGGGGGGGTGACAATTGTCACCCCCCCCCTGTGCAATACTTTGGGGGGGGATGACAATTGTCACCCCCCCCCCTGTGCAAGACTTTGGGGGGGGGTGACGATTGTCACCCCCCCCCTGTGCAATACTTTTGGGGGGGGATGACAATTGTCACCCCCCCCCTTGTGCAATACTTTGGGGGGGGTGACAATTGTCACCCCCCCCCTGTGCAATACTTTGGGGGGGGGTGACAATTGTCACCCCCCCCCTGTGCAATACTTTGGGGGGGGGTGACAATTGTCACCCCCCCCTGTGCAATACTTTGGGGGGGGGTGACAATTGTCAACCCCCCCCTGTGCAATACTTTGGGGGGGGGTGACAATTGTCATCCCCCCCCCTGTGCAATACTTTGGGGGGGATGACAATTGTCATCCCCCCCCTGTGCAATACTTTGGGGGGGGTGACAATTGTCACCCCCCCCCTGTGCAATACTTTGGGGGGGGGTGACAATTGTCAACCCCCCCCTGTGCAATACTTTGGGGGGGGGGTGACAATTGTCACCCCCCCCCCCCTGTGCAATACTTTGGGGGGGGGTGACAATTGTCACCCCCCCCTGTGCAATACTTTTGGGGGGGGTGACAATTGTCACCCCCCCCTGTGCAATACTTTTGGGGGGGGGTGACAATTGTCACCCCCCCCCCCTGTGCAATACTTTGGGGGGGGTGACAATTGTCACCCCCCCACTGTGCAATACTTTGGGGGGGGGTGACAAACGTCACCCCCCCCCCTGTGCAATACTTTGGGGGGGGGTGACAATTGTCACCCCCCCCCCTGTGCAATACTTTGGGGGGGGTGACAATTGTCAGCCCCCCCCTATGCAATACTTTGGGGGGGTGACAATTGTCAGCCCCCCCCTGTGCAATACCTTGGCGGGGGTTGACAATTGTCACCCCCCCCCTGTGCAATACTTTCGGGGGGGGTGACAATTGTCACCCCCCCCTCCTGTGCAATACTTTGGGGGGGGGTGACAATTGTCACCCCCCCCCCTGTGCAATACTTTGGGGGGGGGGTGACAATTGTCACCCCCCCCCCTGTGCAATACTTTGGGGGGGGTGAGAATTGTCAGCCCCCCCCTGTGCAATACTTTGGGGGGGGGTGACAATTGTCAACCCCCCCCTGTGCAATACTTTGGGGGGGGTGACAATTGTCACCCCCCCCCGTGTGCAATACTTTGGGGAGGGGTGACAATTGTCAGCCCCCCCCTGTGCATTACTTTCGGAGGGGGTGACAATTGTCACCCCCCCCCTCTGTGCAATACTTTGGGGGGGTGACAATTGTCACCCCCCCCCCTGTGCAATACTTTGGGGGGGGATGAGAATTGTCACCCCCCCCTGTGCAATTCTTTGGGGGGGGGTGACAATTGTCACCCCCCCCCCTCTGCAATACTTTGGGGGGGGTGTGACAATTGTCACCCCCCCCCCTGTGCAATTCTTTGGGGGGGGTGACAATTGTCACCCCACCCCCCCCCCTGTGCAATACTTTGGGGGGGGCGACAATTGTCGCCCCCCCCCCTGTGCAATACTTTGGGGGGGTGACAATTGTCATCCCCCCCCTGTGCAATACTTTGGGGGGGGGTGACAATTGTCACCCCCCCCTGTGCAATACTTTGGGGGGGGGTGACAATTGTCACCCCCCCCCAGTGCAATACTTTGGGGGGGTGACAATTGTCACCCCCCCCCTGTGCAATACTATGGGGGGGGTGACAATTGTCGGCCCCCCCCTGTGCAATACTTTGGGGGGGGGTGACAATTGTCACCCCCCCCCCCTGTGCAATACTTTGGAAGGGGTGACAATTGTCACCCCCCCCTGTGCAATACTTTGGGGGGGGGTGACAATTGTCACCCCCCCCTGTGCAATACTTTGGGGGGGTGACAATTGTCAACCCCCCCCTGTGCAATACTTTGGGGGGGGGGTGACAATTGTCACCCCCCCCCCCCTGTGCAATACTTTGGGGGGGATGACAATTGTCATCCCCCCCCTGTGCAATACTTTGGGGGGGGGTGACAATTGTCACCCCCCCTCTCTGCAATACTTTGGGGGGGGGTGACAATTGTCAACCCCCCCCCTGTGCAATACTTTGGGGGGGGGTGACAATTGTCACCCCCCCCTGTGCAATACTTTGGAAGGGGGTGACAATTGTTACCCCCCCCCCTGTGCAATACTTTGGGGGGGGTGACAATTGTCACCCCCCCCCCCCTGTGCAATACTTTGGGGGGGGTGACAATTGTCACCCCCCCCCTGTGCAATACTTTGGGGGGGGGTGACAATTGTCAGCCCCCCCCCCTGTGCAATACTTTGGGGGGGGTGACAATTGTCACCCCCCCCCTGTGCAATACCTTGGGGGGGGGTGACAATTGTCACCCCCCCCCCCCTGTGCAATACTTTGGGGGGGGTGACAATTGTCCCCCCCCCCCCCCCCTGTGCAATACTTTCGGGGGGGTGACAATTGTCGGCCCCCCCCTGTGCAATACTTTGGGGGGGGTGACAATTGTCATCCCCCCCCTGTGCAATACTTTGGGGGGGGGTGACAATTGTCACCCCCCCCTGTGCAATACTTTGGGGGGGGGGGGTGACAATTGTCACCCCCCCCCCCTGTGCAATACTTTGGGGGGGGTGACAATTGTCACCCCCCCCCCTGTGCAATACTTTGGGGGGGGTGACAATTGTCACCCCCCCCTGTGCAATACTATGGGGGGGGGTGACAATTGTCACCCCCCCCCTCTGCAATACTTCGGGGCGGGGTGACAATTGTCACCCCCCCCCCTGTGCAATACTTTGGAAGGGGTGACAATTGTCACCCCCCCCCTGTGCAATACTTTGGGGGGGGGTGACAATTGTCACCCCCCCCTGTGCAATACTTTGGGGGGGGTGACAATTGTCAACCCCCCCCTGTGCAATACTTTGGGGGGGGGGCGACAATTGTCACCCCCCCCCCCCTGTGCAATACTTTGGGGGGGATGACAATTGTCATCCCCCCCCTGTGCAATACTTTGGGGGGGGTGACAATTGTCACCCCCCCCCTCTGCAATACTTTGGGGGGGGGTGACAATTGTCACCCCCCCCCCTGTGCAATACTTTGGGGGGGGATGACAATTGTCACCCCCCCCCCCCCCTGTGCAATACTTTGGGGGGGGGGTGACAATTGTTACCCCCCCCCCTGTGCAATACTTTGGGGGGGGGGGGTGACAATTGTCACCCCCCCCCCTGTGCAATACTTTGGGGGGGGTGACAATTGTCACCACCCCCTGTGCAACACTTTGGGGGGGGTGACAATTGTCACCCCCCCCCCCTGTGCAATACTTTGGGGGGGGGTGACAATTGTCACCCCCCCCCTGTGCAATACTTTGGGGGGGTGACAATTGTCAGCCCCCCCCCTGTGCAATACCTTGGGGGGGGGGTGACAATTGTCACCCCCCCCCCCCCCTGTGCAATACTTTGGGGGGGGGTGAAAATTGTCACCCCCCCCTGTGCAATACTTTGGGGGGGGTGACAATTGTCACCCCCCCCCCTGTGCAATACTTTGGGGGGCTGACAATTGTCATCCCCCCCCTGTGCAATACTTTGGGGGGGGATGACAATTGTCACCCCCCCCCCCCCCCCTGTGCAATACTTTGGGGGGGGGGGGTGACAATTGTTACCCCCCCCCCCCTGTGCAATACTTTGGGGGGGGGGGGGGTGACAATTGTCACCCCCCCCCCCTGTGCAATACTTTGGGGGGGGGTGACAATTGTCACACACCCCCCTGTGCAACACTTTGGGGGGGGGTGACAATTGTCACCCCCCCCTGTGCAATACTTTGGGGGGGGGTGACAATTGTCACCCCCCCCCGTGTGCAATACTTTGGGGGGGTGACAATTGTCAGCCCCCCCCTGTGCAATACCTTGGGGGGGGTGACAATTGTCACCCCCCCCCCCCTGTGCAATACTTTGGGGGGTGAAAATTGTCACCCCCCCCCCCCCTGTGCAATACTTTGGGGGGGGTGACAATTGTCACCCCCCCCCTGTGCAATACTTTGGGGGGGCTGACAATTGTCATCCCCCCCCTGTGCAATACTTTGGGGGGGGTGACAATTGTCACCCCCCCCCTGTGCAATACCTTGGGGGGGGGTGACAATTGTCAGCCCCCCCCCCTGTGCAATACTTTGGGGGGGTGAAAATTGTCACCCCCCCCCCCTGTGCAATACTTTGGGGGGGTGACAATTGTCACCCCCCCCCTGTGCAATACTTTGGGGGGGCTGACAATTGTCATCCCCCCCCTGTGCAATACTTTGGGGGGGGGTGACAATTGTCACCCCCCCCCCCCCTGTGCAATACTATGGGGGGGGTGACAATTGTCACCCCCCCCCTGTGCAATACTTTGGGGGGGGTGACAATTGTCACCCCCCCCCCCCTGTGCAATACTTTGGGGGGGCGTGACAATTGTCACCCCCCCCCTGTGCAATACTTTGGGGGGGGTGACAATTGTCACCCCCCCCTGTGCAATTCTTTGGGGGGGGGTGACAATTGTCAACCCCACCTGTGCAATACTTTGGGGGGGGGTGACAATTGTCACCCCCCCCCCCCCCTGTGCAATACTTTGGGGGGGTGACAATTGTCACCCCCCCCCTGTGCAATACGTTGGGGGGGGTGACAATTGTCACCCCCCCCCTGTGCAATACTTTGGGGGTGGTGACAATTGTCACCCCCCCCCCCCCTGTGCAATACTTTGGGGGGGGGGTGACATTGTCACCCCCCCCCTGTGCAATACTTTGGGGGGGGGTGACAATTGTCACCCCCCCCCTGTGCAATACTTTGGGGGGGTTGACAATTGTCAGCCCCCCCCCAGTGCAATACTTTGGGGGGGGTGACAATTGTCAGCCCCCCCCCTGTGCAATACTTTGGGGGGGGTGACAATTGTCACCCCCCCCCCTGTGCAATACTTTGGGGGGGGTGACAATTGTCAACCCCCCCCCTGTGCAATACTTTGGGGGGGGTGACAATTGTCACCCCCCCCCTGTGCAATACTTTGGGGGGGGTGACAATTGTCACCCCCCCCCCTGTGCAATACTTTTGGGGGGGGTGACAATTGTCAGCCCCCCTGTGCAATACTTTGGGGGGGGGTGACAATTGTCACCCCCCCCCCTGTGCAATACCTTGGCGGGGGTTGACAATTGTCACCCCCCCCCTGTGAAACACTTTCGGGGGGGGCCGACAATTGTCACCCCCCTCTCCTGTGCAATACTTTGGGGGGGGGGTGACAATTGTCACCCCCCCCCCTGTGCAATACTTTTGGGGGGGGGTGACAATTGTCACCCCCCCCCTGTGCAATACTTTGGGGGGGGGTGACAATTGTCAGCCCCCCCCTGTGCAATACTTTGGGGGGGGGTGACAATTGTCACCCCCCCCCCTATGCAATACTTTGGGGGGGGTGACAATTGTCCCCCCCCCCCGTGTGCAATACTTTGGGGAGGGGTGACAATTGTCAGCCCCCCCCTGTGCATTACTTTTCGGGGGGGGTGACAATTGTCATCCCCCCCCTCTGTGCAATACTTTGGGGGGGGTGACAATTGTCCCCCCCCCCCCCTGTGCAATACTTTGGGGGGGGTGAGAATTGTCACCCCCCCCCCTGTGCAATACTTCGGGGGGGTGACAATTGTCACCCCCCCCCTATGCAATACTTTGGGGGGGGTGACAATTGTCCCCCCCCCCGTGTGCAATACTTTGGGGAGGGGTGACAATTGTCAGCCCCCCCCTGTGCATTACTTTCGGGGGGGGGTGACAATTGTCATCCCCCCCCTCTGTGCAATACTTTGGGGGGGGTGACAATTGTCCCCCCCCCCCCTGTGCAATACTTTGGGGGGGGTGAGAATTGTCACCCCCCCCCCCTGTGCAATACTTTGGGGGGGGGGTGACAATTGTCACCCCCCCCCCCTGTGCAATACTTCGGGGGGGGTGACAATTGTCACCCCCCCCCCCTGTGCAATACTTTGGGGGGGGTGACAATTGTCACCCCCCCCCTGTGCAATACTTTGGGGGGGGTGACAATTGTCATCCCCCCCCTGTGCAATACTTTGGGGGGGTCACAATTGTCACCCCCCCCCTGTCCAATACTTTGGGGGGGGGTGACAATTGTCACCCCCCCCCTGTGCAATACTATGGGGGGGGGTGACAATTGTCACCCCCCCCCTATGCAATACTTTGGGGGGGGGTGACAATTGTCACCCCCCCCCCTTTTGCAATACTTTGGGGGGGGATGACAATTGTCACCCCCCCCCTGTGCAATACTTTGGGGGGGGGTGACAATTGTCACCCCCCCCCCTGTGCAATACTTTGGGGGGGGGGTGACAATTGTCACCCCCCCCTGTGCAATACTTTTGGGGGGGGATGACAATTGTCACCCCCCCCCCTGTGCAATACTTTGGGGGGGGTGACAATTGTCACCCCCCCCCCTGTGCAATACTTTGGGGGGGGTGACGATTGTCACCCCCCCCCCTGTGCAATACTGCAATACTTTGGGGGGGGTGACAATTGTCACCCCCCCCCCCTGTGCAATACTTTGGGGGGGGTGACGATTGTCACCCCCCCCCTGTGCAATACTTTGGGGGGCTGTGACAATTGTCACCTGCCCCCCCCCCGTGCAATACTTTGGGGGGGGGGGTGACAATTGTCACCCCCCCCCCCTGTGCAATACTTTGGGGGGGGTGACAATTGTCACCCCCCCCCCCCTCTGCAATACTTTGGGGGGGGTGACAATTGTCCCCCCCCCCCATGTGCAATACTTTGGGGGGGGTGACAATTGTCACCCCCCCCTGTGCAATACTTTGGGGGGGGGGTGACAATTGTCAACCCCCCCCCCTGTGCAATACTTTGGGGGGGGGTGACAATTGTCACCCCCCCCCCTGTGCAGGACTGTGGGACAATTGTCAGCCCCCCCCTGTGCAATACTTTTGGGGGGGGTGACGATTGTCACCCCCCCCCCTGTGCAATACTTTGGGGGGGGGGTGACAATTGTCACCCCCCCCCCCCTGTGCAATACTTTGGGGGGGGTGACAATTGTCACCCTCCCCCCTCTGCAATACTTTGGGGGGGGTGACAATTGTCACCCCCCCCCCTGTGCAATACTTTGGGGGGGTGACAATTGTCACCCCCCCCCTGTGCAATACTTTGGGGGGGGGGGGTGAGAATGGTCACCCCCCCCCTGTGCAATACTTTGGGGGGGGTGACAATTGTCAACCCCCCCCCTGTGCAATACTTTGGGGGGGGTGACAATTGTCACCCCCCCCCCCCCTGTGCAGGACTGTGGGGGGGGGCTGACAATTGTCAGCCCCCCCCTGTGCAATACTTTTGGGGGGGGTGACAATTGTCACCCCCCCCCTGTGCAATACTTTGGGGAGGATGACAATTGTAAGCCCCCCCCCCCCCCTGGGCAATACTTTGGGGGGGGTGACAATTGTCACCCCCCCCCCCCTGTGCAATACTTTGGGGGGGGTGACAATTGTCACCCCCCCCCCCCTGTGCAATACTTTGGGAGGGGGTGACAATTGTCAACCCCCCCCTGTGCAATACTTTGGGGGGGGTGACAATTGTCAGCCCCCCCCTTGTGCAATACTTTGGGGGGGGGTGACAATTGTCACCCCCCCCCTGTGCAATACCTTGGCGGGGGTTGACAATTGTCAGCCCCCCCCCTGTGCAATACTTTCGGGGGGGGTGACAATTGTCACCCCCCCCCTCCTGTGCAATACTTTGGGGGGGGGTGACAATTGTCACCCCCCCCCTGTGCAATACTTTGGGGGGGGGTGACAATTGTCAGCCCCCCCCTGTGCAATACTTTGGGGGGGGGGTGACAATTGTCACCCCCGCCCCTGTGCAATACTTTGGGGGGGGTGACAATTGTCACCCCCCCGCGTGTGCAATACTTTGGGGAGGGGTGACAATTGTCATCCCCCCCCTGTGCAATACTTTGGGGGGGAATGAGAATTGTCACCCCCCCCCCTGTGCAATACTTTGGGGGGGTGACAATTGTCACCCCCCCCCCTGTGCAATACTTTGGGGGGGGTGACAATTGTCACCCCCCCCCCCTGTGCAATACTTTGGGGGGGTGACAATTCTCGCCCCCCCCCCCCCTGTGAAATACTTTGGGGGGGGGTGACAATTGTCACCCCCCCCCCCTGTGCAATACTTTGGGGGCTGTGAAAATTGTCACCCCCCCCACCTGTGCAATACTTTGGGGGGGGTGACAATTGTCACCCCCCCCTGTGCAATACTTTGGGGGGCTGTGACAATTGTCACCCCCCCCCTGTGCAATACTATGGGGGGGGTGACAATTGTCACCCCCCCCCTGTGCAATACTTTGGGGGGGGGTGACAATTGTCACCCCCCCCCCTGTGCAATACTTTGGGGGGGGTGAAAATTGTCACCCCCCCCCTGTGGAATACTTTGGGGGGGGGGTGACAATTGTCACCCCCCCCCCTGTGCAATACTTTGGGGGGGGGTGACAATTGTCACCCCCCCCCTGTGCAATACTTTGGGGGGGGATGACAATTGTCACCCCCCCCCTGTGCAAGACTTTGGGGGGGGGGTGACAATTGTCACCCCCCCCTGTGCAATACTTTTGGGGGGGGATGACAATTGTCACCCCCACCCCCTGTGCAATACTTTGGGGGGGGTGACAATTGTCACCCCCCCCCTGTGCAATACTTTGGGGGGGGTGTGACAATTGTCACCCCCCCCCTGTGCAATACTTTGGGGGGCTGTGAAAATTGTCACCCCCCCCCTGTGCAATACTTTGGGGGGGGTGACAATTGTCAGCCCCCCCCTGTGCAATACTTTGGGGGGGGGTGACAATTGTCACCCCCCCCCCCCCTGTGCAATACTTTGGGGGGGGTGACAATTGTCAGCCCCCCCCTGTGCAATACTTTCGGGGGCTGTGAAAATTGTCACCCCCCCCCCCTGTGCAATACTTTGGGGGGGGTGACAATTGTGAGCCCCCCCCTGTGCAATACTTTGGGGGGGGGTGACAATTGTCACCCCCCCCCTGTGCAATACTTTGGGGGGGGGGGTGACAATTGTCACCCCCCCCTGTGCAATACTTTGGGGGGGGGGTGACAATTGTCAACCCCCCCCTGTGCAATAGATTGGGGGGGGGGTGACAATTGTCACCCCCCCCCTTTGCAATACTTTGGGGGGGATGACAATTGTCATCCCCCCCCTGTGCAATACTTTGGGGGGGTGACAATTGTCACCCCCCCCCTGTGCAATACTTTGGGGGGGGGTGACAATTGTCATCCCCCCCCCCTGTGCAATACTTTGGGGGGGGGTGACAATTGTCACCCCCCCCTGTGCAATACTTTGGGGGGGGTGACAATTGTCAACCCCCCCCTGTGCAATACTTTGGGGGGGGGTGACAATTGTCACCCCCCCCCCCCCCATGTGCAATACTTTGGGGGGGGGGGGTGACAATTGTCACCCCCCCCCCCCTGTGCAATACTTTGGTGGGGGGTGACAATTGTCACCCCCCCCCCTGTGCAATACCTTGGCGGGGGTTGACAATTGTCACCCCCCCCCCTGTGCAATACTTTCGGGGGGGGTGACAATTGTCACCCCCCCCTCCTGTGCAATACTTTGGGGGGGGGGTGACAATTGTCACCCCCCCCTGTGCAATACTTTGGGGGGGGGTGACAATTGTCACCCCCCCCCTGTGCAATACTTTGGGGGGGGTGACAATTGTCAGCCCCCCCCTGTGCAATACTTTGGGGGGGGTGACAATTGTCACCCCCCCCCCCCCCCTGTGCAATACTTTGGGGGGGGTGACAATTGTCACCCCCCCGTATGCAATACTTTGGGGAGGGGTGACAATTGTCAGCCCCCCCCTGTGCATTACTTTCGGGGGGGGTGACAATTGTCACCCCCCCCCTCTGTGCAATACTTTGGGGGGGGTGACAATTGTCAGCCCCCCCCCGTGCAATACTTTGGGGGGGGTGAGAATTGTCACCCCCCCCTGTGCAATACTTTTGGGGGGGGGGTGACAATTGTCACCCCCCCCCCTGTGCAATACTTTGGGGGGGGGTGACAATTGTCACCCCCCCCCCCTGTGCAATACTTTGGGGGGGTGACAATTGTCACCCCCCCCCCTGTGCAAAACTTTGGGGGGGGTGACAATTGTCACCCCCCCCCTGTGCAATACTTTGGGGGGGGTGACAATTGTCATCCCCCCCCTGTGCAATACTTTGGGGGGGGTGACAATTGTCACCCCCCCCTGTGCAATACTTTGGGGGGGGGTGACAATTGTCACCCCCCCCCCCCTGTGCAATACTTTGGGGGGGGTGACAATTGTCACCCCCCCCCTTGTGCAATACTTTGGGGGGGGGTGACAATTGTCACCGCCCCCCTGTGCAATACTATGGGGGGGGTGACAATTGTCACCCCCCCCCTGTGCAATACTTTGGGGGGGGTGACACTTGTCACCCCCCCCCTGTGCAATACTTTGGGGGGGGTGACAATTGTCACCCCCCCCTGTGCAATACTTTGGGGGGGGTGACAATTGTCAACCCCCCCCTGTGCAAAACTTTGGGGGGGGGTGACAATTGTCACCCCCCCCCCCCCCCTGTGCAATACTTTGGGGGGGATGACAATTGTCATCCCCCCCCTGTGCAATACTTTGGGGGGGGTGACAATTGTCACCCCCCCCCTGTGCAATACTTTGGGGGGGGTGACAATTGTCACCCCCCCCCCCCTGTGCAATACTTTGGGGGGGGTGACAATTGTCACCCCCCCCTGTGCAATACTTTGGGGGGGGGTGACAATTGTCACCCCCCCCCCCTGTGCAATACTTTGGGGGGGGGTGACAATTGTCACCCCCCCCCTGTGCAATACTTTGGGGGGGGGTGACAATTGTCAGCCCTGCCCCCTGTGCAATACTTTGGGGGGGGTGACAATTGTCACCCCCCCCCTGTGCAATACCTTGGGGGGGTGACAATTGTCACCCCCCCCCCCCCTGTGCAATAGTTTGGGGGGGGTGACAATTGTCACCCCCCCCCCCTGTGCAATACTTTGGGGGGGGTGACAATTGTCATCCCCCCCCTGTGCAATACTTTGGGGGGGGTGACAATTGTCGACCCCCCCCTGTGCAATACTTTGGGGGGGGTGACAATTGTCATCCCCCCCCTGTGCAATACTTTGGGGGGGGTGACAATTGTCGACCCCCCCCTGTGCAATACTTTGGGGGGGGTGACAATTGTCACCCCCCCCCTGTGCAATACTTTGGGGGGGGTGACAATTGTCGGCCCCCCCCTGTGCAATACTTTTGGGAGGGGGTGACAATTGTCACCCCCCCCCCTGTGCAATACTATGGGGGGGGGTGACAATTGTCATCCCCCCCCTGTGCAATACTTTGGGGGGGGGTGACAATTGTCACCCCCCCCCCCCCTGTGCAATACTTTGGTGGGGGTGACAATTGTCACCCCCCCCCTGTGCAATACTTTGGGGGGGGGTGACAATTGTCACCCCCCCTTGTGCAATACTTTGGGGGGGGTGACAATTGTCAACCCCCCCCTGTGCAATACTTTGGGGGGGGGTGACAATTGTCACCCCCCGCCCCCTGTGCAATACTTTGGGGGGGATGACAATTGTCATCCCCCCCCTGTGCAATACTTTGGGGGGGGTGACAATTGTCACCCCCCCCCTGTGCAATACTTTGGGGGGGGTGACAATTGTCACCCCCCCCCTGTGCAATACTTTGGGGGGGGGTGACAATTGTCACCCCCCCCCTGTGCAATACTTTGGGGGGGGTGACAATTGTCACCCCCCCCCCCCTGTGCAATACTTTGGGGGGGGCTGACAATTGTCACCCCCCCCCCTCGTGCAATACTTTGGGGGGGGGTGACAATTGTCACCCTCCCCCCCTGTGCAATACTTTGGGGGGGGGTGACAATTGTCACCCCCCCCCCGCCTGTGCAATACTTTGAGGGGGGGGTGACAATTGTCACCCCCCCCCCCCCCCGTGCAATACTTTGGGGGGGGTGACAATTGTCAGCCCCCCCCCCCCCTGTGCAATACTTTGGGGGAAGGTGACAATTGTCACCCCCCCCCCCCCTGTGCAATACTTTGGGGGGGGTGACAATTGTCACCCCCCCCTATGCAATACTTTGGGGGGGGGTGACAATTGTCACCCCCCCCCCTGTGCAATACTTTGGGGGGGATGACAATTGTCATCCCCCCCCTGTGCAATACTTTGGGGGGGGGTGACAATTGTCACCCCCCCCCCCCCTGTGCAATACTTTGGGGGGGGGTGACAATTGTCACCCCCCCCCTGTGCAATACTTTGGGGGGGGGTGACAATTGTCACCCCCCCCCCTGTGCAATACTTTGGGGGGGGGTGACAATTGTCACCCCCCCCCCTGTGCAATACTTTGGGGGGGGGGTGACAATTGTCACCCCCCCCCTGTGCAATACTTTGGGGGGGGGTGACAATTGTCACCCCCCCCCCCCTGTGCAATACTTTGGTGGGGGTGACAATTGTCACCCCCCCCCCCTGTGCAATACTTTGGGGGGGGTGACAATTGTCACCCCCCCCATGTGCAATACTTTTGGGAGGGCGTGACAATTGTCACCCCCCCCCTGTGCAATACTATGGGGGGGGGTGACAATTGTCATCCCCCCCCCTGTGCAATACTTTGGGGGGGGGGGGGTGACAATTGTCACCCCCCCCCCCCTGTGCAATACTTTGGTGGGGGTGACAATTGTCACCCCCCCCCTGTGCAATACTTTGGGGGGGGGGTGACAATTGTCACCCCCCCTTGTGCAATACTTTGGGGAGGGTGACAATTGTCAACCCCCCCCCTGTGCAATACTTTGGGGGGGATGACAATTGTCATCCCCCCCCTGTGCAATACTTTGGGGGGGGTGACAATTGTCACCCCCCCCCTGTGCAATACTTTGGGGGGGGTGACAATTGTCACCCCCCCCCCTGTGCAATACTTTGGGGGGGGGTGACAATTGTCACCCCCCCCCTGTGCAATACTTTGGGGGGGGGTGACAATTGTCACCCCCCCCCTGTGCAATACTTTGGGGGGGGGTGACAATTGTCACCCCCCCCCCTCGTGCAATACTTTGGGCGGGGGTGACAATTGTCACCCCCCCCCCCCTGTGCAATACTTTGGGGGGGGGTGACAATTGTCACCCCCCCCCCGCCTGTGCAATACTTTGAGGGGGGGGGTGACAATTGTCACCCCCCCCCTGTGCAATACTTTGGGGGGGGTGACAATTGTCAGCCCCCCCCCTGTGCAATACTTTGGGGGAAGGTGACAATTGTCACCCCCCCCCCCCTGTGCAATACTTTGGGGGGGGTGACAATTGTCACCCCCCCCTGTGCAATACTTTGGGGGGGGTGACAATTGTCAACCCCCCCCTGTGCAATACTTTGGGGGGGGGTGACAATTGTCACCCCCCCCCCCTGTGCAATACTTTGGGGGGGATGACAATTGTCATCCCCCCCCTGTGCAATACTTTGGGGGGGGATGACAATTGTCACCCCCCCCCCCTGTGCAATACTTTGGGGGGGGGTGACAATTGTCACCCCCCCCCTGTGCAATACTTTGGGGGGGGGTGACAATTGTCACCCCCCCCCCTGTGCAATACTTTGGGGGGGGGTGACAATTGTCACCCCCCCCCCTGTGCAATACTTTGGGGGGGGGGTGACAATTGTCACCCCCCCCCCTGTGCAATACTTTGGGGGGGGGTGACAATTGTCACCCCCCCCCCCCCTGTGCAATACTTTGGGGGGGGTGACAATTGTCACCCCCCCCCCCTGTGCAATACCTTGGGGGGGGTGACAATTGTCGCCCCCCCCCCCCCTGTGCAATAGTTTGGGGGGGGTGACAATTGTCACCCCCCCCCCCTGTGCAATACTTTGGGGGGGGGTGACAATTGTCACCCCCCCCTGTGCAATACTTTGGGGGGGGTGACAATTGTCATCCCCCCCCTGTGCAATACTTTGGGGGGGGGTGACAATTGTCGACCCCCCCCTGTGCAATACTTTGGGGGGGTGACAATTGTCACCCCCCCCCCCTGTGCAATACTTTGGGGGGGGTGACAATTGTCACCCCCCCCTGTGCAATACTTTTGGGAGGGCGTGACAATTGTCACCCCCCCCCTGTGCAATACTATGGGGGGGGGTGACAATTGTCATCCCCCCCCTGTGCAATACTTTGGGGGGGGGGGGGTGACAATTGTCACCCCCCCCCTGTGCAATACTTTGGGGGGGGTGACAATTGTCACCCCCCCCTGTGCAATACTTTGGGGGGGGTGACAATTGTCACCCCCCCTGTGCAATACTTTGGGGGGGGGGTGACAATTGTCAACCCCCCCTGTGCAATACTTTGGGGGGGGGTGACAATTGTCACCCCCCCCCCCCCCTGTGCAATACTTTGGGGGGGATGACAATTGTCATCCCCCCCCTGTGCAATACTTTGGGGGGGGTGACAATTGTCACCCCCCCCCCCCCCTGTGCAATACTTTGGGGGGGGTGACAATCGTCACCCCCCCCCCCTGTGCAATACTTTGGGGGGGGGGGTGACAATTGTCACCCCCCCCCCTGTGCAATACTTTGGGGGGGGTGACAATTGTCACCCCCCCCTGTGCAATACTTTGGGGGGGGGGTGACAATTGTCACCCCCCCTCCCCCTGTGGAATACTTTGGGGGGGGGTGACAATTGTCACCCCCCCCCCCTGTGCAATACTTTGGGGGGGGTGACAATTGTCAGCCCCCCCCTGTGCAATACTTTGGGGGGGGTGACAATTGTCAGCGCCCCCTGTGCAATACTTTGGGGAAGGTTGACAATTGTCACCCCCCCCTGTGCAATACCTTGGCGGGGGTTGACAATTGTCAGCCCCCCCCTGTGCAATACTTTCGGGGGGGGTGACAATTGTCACCCCCCCCTCCTGTGCAATACTTTGGGGGGGGGTGATAATTGTCACCCCCCCCTGTGCAATACTTTGGGGGGGGGTGACAATTGTCAGCCCCCCCCTGTGCAATACTTTGGGGGGGGGGTGACAATTGTCATCCCCCCCCCCTATGCAATACTTTGGGGGGGGTGACAATTGTCACCCCCCCCGTGTGCAATACTTTGGGGAGGGGTGACAATTGTCAGCCCCCCCCTGTGCATTACTTTCGGGGGGGGTGACAATTGATACCCCCCCCCTCTGTGCAATACTTTAGGGGGGGTGACAATTGTCACCCCCCCCCTGTGCAAAACTTTGGGGGGGGGTGAGAATTGTCACCCCCCCCCCCCCCCTGTGCAATACTTTGGGGGGGGTGACAATTGTCACCCCCCCCCTGTGCAATACTTTGGGGGGTGACAATTGTCATCCCCCCCCTGTGCAATACTTTGGGGGGGGGGTGACAATTGTCGACCCCCCCCTGTGCAATACTTTGGGGGGGGTAACAATTGTCACCCCCCCCCTGTGCAATACTTTGGGGGGGGTGACAATTGTCACCCCCCCCCTGTGCAATACTTTTGGGAGGGGGTGACAATTGTCACCCCCCCCCTGTGCAATACTATGGGGGGGGTGACAATTGTCATCCCCCCCCTGTGCAATACTTTGGGGGGGGGGTGACAATTGTCACCCCCCCCCCTGTGCAATACTTTGGTGGGGGTGACAATTGTCACCCCCCCCTGTGCAATACTTTGGGGGGGGGTGACAATTGTCACCCCCCCTTGTGCAATACTTTGGGGGGGGTGACAATTGTCAACCCCCCCCTGTGCAATACTTTGGGGGGGGTGACAATTGTCACCCCCCCACCCCTGTGCAATACTTTGGGGGGGATGACAATTGTCATCCCCCCCCTGTGCAATACTTTGGGGGGGGTGACAATTGTCACCCCCCCCCTGTGCAATACTTTGGGGGGGGGTGACAATTGTCACCCCCCCCCTGTGCAATACTTTGGGGGGGGGTGACAATTGTCACCCCCCCCCTGTGCAATACTTTGGGGGGGGGTGACAATTGTCACCCCCCCCCCTCGTGCAATACTTTGGGGGGGGGGTGACAATTGTCGACCCCCCCCCTGTGCAATACTTTGGGGGGGGGTGACAATTGTCAGCCCCCCCCCGCCTGTGCAATACTTTGAGGGGGGGTGACAATTGTCACCCCCCCCCTATGCAATACTTTGGGGGGGGTGACAATTGTCAGCCCCCCCCCTGTGCAATACTTTGGGGGAAGGTGACAATTGTAACCCCCCCCCCCCCCCTGTGCAATACTTTGGGGGGGGTGACAATTGTCACCCCCCCCTGTGCAATACTTTGGGGGGGGTGACAATTGTCAACCCCCCCCTGTGCAATACTTTGGGGGGGGGTGACAATTGTCACCCCCCCCCCTGTGCAATACTTTGGGGGGGATGACAATTGTCATCCCCCCCCTGTGC
Source organism: Eutreptiella sp. 'Long Island Sound 2002' (assembly GCA_964036045.1). NCBI lineage: Eukaryota > Euglenozoa > Euglenophyceae > Eutreptiales > Eutreptiaceae > Eutreptiella > Eutreptiella sp. 'Long Island Sound 2002'. Next base: position 10,667 of record CAXIWF010000387.1, on the reverse strand, counting down.
AATACTTTGGGGGGGGGTGACAATTGTCACCCCCCCCCCCTGTGCAATACTTTGGGGGGGGGGTGACAATTGTCACCCCCCCCCTGTGCAATACTTTGGGGGGGGGTGACAATTGTCACCCCCCCCCCTGTGCAATACTTTGGGGGGGGGGGTGACAATTGTCACCCCCCCCCCCCTGTGCAATACTTTGGGGGGGGGTGACAATTGTCAGCCCCCCCCTGTGCAATACTTTGGGGGGGGGGTGACAATTGTCACCCCCCCCCCCTGTGCAATACTTTGGGGGGGGTGACAATTGTCACCCCCCCCCCTGTGCAATACCTTGGGGGGGGTGACAATTGTCGCCCCCCCCCCCTGTGCAATAGTTTGGGGGGGTGACAATTGTCACCCCCCCCCCTGTGCAATACTTTGGGGGGGGTGACAATTGTCACCCCCCCCCTGTGCAATACTTTGGGGGGGGGTGACAATTGTCACCCCCCCCCCCCTGTGCAATACTTTGGGGGGGGTGACAATTGTCATCCCCCCCCTGTGCAATACTTTGGGGGGGGGTGACAATTGTCGACCCCCCCCTGTGCAATACTTTGGGGGGGGTGACAATTGTCGCCCCCCCCCCTGTGCAATACTTTGGGGGGGGTGACAATTGTCACCCCCCCCTTGTGCAATACTTTTGGGAGGGCGTGACAATTGTCACCCCCCCCCTGTGCAATACTATGGGGGGGGTGACAATTGTCATCCCCCCCCTGTGCAATACTTTGGGGGGGGTGACAATTGTCACCCCCCCCCCCCTGTGCAATACTTTGGGGGGGGTGACAATTGTCACCCCCCCCTGTGCAATACTTTGGGGGGGGGTGACAATTGTCACCCCCCCCTGTGCAATACTTTGGGGGGGGTGACAATTGTCAACCCCCCCCTGTGCAATACTTTGGGGGGGGGTGACAATTGTCACCCCCCCCCCCCTGTGCAATACTTTGGGGGGGATGACAATTGTCATCCCCCCCCCTGAGCATAACTTTGGGGGGGGGGTGAGAATTGTCACCCCCCCCCCCCTGTGCAATACTTTGGGGGGGGTGACAATTGTCACCCCCCCCCTTTGCAATACTTCGGGGGGGGGTGACAATTGTCACCCCCCCCCCTGTGCAATACTTTGGGGGGGGTGACAATTGTCACCCCCCCCCTGTGCAATACTTTGGGGGGGGGTGACAATTGTCACCCCCCCCCCCCCTGTGCAATACTTTGGGGGGGTGACAATTGTCACCCCCCCCCTGTGCAATACTTTGGGGGGGGGTGACAATTGTCACCCCCCCCCTGTGCAATACTATGGGGGGGGTGACAATTGTCAACCCCGCCCCTGTGCAATACTTTGGGGGGGGTGACAATTGTCACCCCCCCCCTTGTGCAATACTTTGGGGGGGGTGACAATTGTCACCCCCCCCCCCCTGTGCAATACTTTGGGGGGCATGAAAATTGTCATCCTCCCCCTGTGCAATACTTTGGGGGGGGTGACAATTGTCTCCCCCCCCTGTGCAATACTTTGGGGGGGGTGACAATTGTCATCCCCCCCCCTATGCAATACTTTGGGGGGGGGTGACAATTGTCACCCCCCCCCTGTGCAATACTTTGTGGGGGGGTGACAATTGTCACCCCCCCCCTGTGCAATACTTTGGGGGGGGGTGACAATTGTCACCCCCCCCCTGTGCAATACTTTGGGGTGGGGTGACAATTGTCACCCCCCCCCCTGTGCAATACTTTGGGGGGGGTGACAATTGTCACCCCCCCCCCTGTGCAATACTTTGGGGGGGGATGACAATTGTCACCCCCCCCCTGTGCAATACTTTGGGGGGGGGGTGACAATTGTCACACCCCCCCCTGTGCAATACTTTGGGGGGGGTGACAATTGTCAGCCCCCCCCTGTGCAATACTTTGGGGGGGGGTGACAATTGTCACCCCCCCCCCCTGTGCAATACTTTGGGGGGGGGTGACAATTGTCACCCCCCCCCCTGTGCAATACTTTGGGGGGGGGGGGGGGGGACAATTGTCAACCCCCCCCTGTGCAATACTTTGGGGGGGGGTGACAATTGTCACCCCCCCCCCTGTGCAATACTTTGGGGGGGGTGACAATTGTCACCCCCCCCCCTGTGCAATACTTTGGGGGGGGTGACAATTGTCACCCCCCCCCCCCCCTGTGCAATACTTTGGGGGGGATGACAATTGTCATCCCCCCCCTGTGCAATACTTTGGGGGGGGTGACAATTGTCACCCCCCCCCTGTGCAATACTTTGGGGGGGGGGTGACAATTGTCACCCCCCCCTGTGCAATATTTGGGGGGGGGTGACAATTGTCACCCCCCCCCCCCTGTGCAATACTTTGGGGGGGGGTGACAATTGTCATCCCCCCCCCCTGTGCAATACTTTGGGGGGGGGGGTGACAATTGTCACCCCCCCCCCTGTGCAATACTTAGGGGGGGGGTGACAATTGTCACCGCCCCCCCCTGTGCAATACTTTGGGGGGGATGACAATTGTCATCCCCCCCCTGTGCAATACTTTGGGGGGGGTGACAATTGTCACCCCCCCCCTGTGCAATACTTTGGGGGGGGGGGTGACAATTGTCACACCCCCCCTGTGCAATACTTTGGGGGGGGGTGACAATTGTCACCCCCCCCCCTGTGCAATACTTTGGGGGGGGAGTGACAATTGTCACCCCCCCCCCCTTTGCAATACTTTGGGGGGGGGTGACAATTGTCACCCCCCCCCTGTGCAATACTTTGGGGGGGGTGACAATTGGCACCCCCCCCCTGTGTGCAATACTTTGGGGGGGGGTGACAATTGTGACCCCCCCCCCCCTGTGCAATACTTTGGGGGGGTGACAATTGTCAGCCCCCCCCCTGTGCAATACTTTGGGGGGGGGGGTGACAATTGTCACCCCCCCCCCTGTGCAACACTTTCGGGGGGGTGACAATTGCCACCCCCCCCCTGTGCAATACTTTGGGGGGGGTGACAATTGTCACCCCCCCCCCCCCTGTGCAATACTTTGGGGGGGGGGTGACAATTGTCACCCCCCCCCCTGTGCAATACTTTGGGGGGGGTGACAATTGTCACCCCCCCCCTGTGCAATACCTTGGCGGGGGTTAACAATTGTCACCCCCCCCCTGTGCAATACTTTCGGGGGGGGTGACAATTGTCACCCCCCCCTCCTGTGCAATACTTTGGGGGGGGGGGGGGGGACAATTGTCACCCCCCCCCCCCTGTGCAATACTTTTGGGGGGGGGGGGGTGACAATTGTCAGCCCCCCCCTGTGCAATACTTTGGGGGGGGGTGACAATTGTCATCCCCCCCGTGTGCAATACTTTGGGGAGGGGTGACAATTGTCAGCCCCCCCCGTGTGCAATACTTTGGGGGGGGGTGACAATTGTCACCCCCCCCCTCTGTGCAATACTTTGGGGGAGGTGACAATTGTCACCCCCCCCCCTGTGCAAAACTTTGGGGGGGGGTGAGAATTGTCACCCCCCCCCCTGTGCAATACTTTGGGGGGGGTGACAATTGTCACCCCCCCCCCTGTGCAATACTTCGGGGGGGGGTGACAATTGTCACCCCCCCCCCCTGTGCAATACTTTGGGGGGGGTGACAATTGTCACCCCCCCCCCCCTGTGCAATACTTTGGGGGGGGTGACAATTGTCACCCCCCCCCTGTGCAATACTTTGGGGGGGCTGACAATTGTCATCCCCCCCCTGTGCAATACTTTGGGGGGGGTGACAATTGTCACCCCCCCCCCCTGTGCAATACTTTGGGGGGGGTGACAATTGTCACCCCCCCCCCCTGTGCAATACTTTGGGTGGGGTGACAATTGTCACCCCCCCCTGTGCAATACTATGGGGGGGGTGACAATTGTCACCCCCCCCCTGTGCAATACTTTGGGGGGGGGTGACAATTGTCACCCCCCCCCCCTGTGCAATACTTTGGGGGGGGTGACAATTGTCACCCCCCCCCTGTGCAATACTTTGGGGGGGCCGACAATTGTCACCCCCCCCTGTGCAATACTTTGGGGGGGGTGACAATTGTCAACCCCCCCCTGTGCAATACTTTGGGGGGGGGTGACAATTGTCACCCCCCCCCCTGTGCAATACTTTGGGGGGGATGACAATTGTCATCCCCCCCCCTGTGCAATACTTTGGGGGGGGTGACAATTGTCACCCCCCCCCCCTTGCAATACTTTGGGGGGGGGTGACAATTGTCACCCCCCCCCCTGTGCAATACTTTGGGGGGGGGTGACAATTGTCACCCGCCCCTGTGCAATACTTTGGGGGGGGGTGACAATTGTCACCCCCCCCCTGTGCAATACTTTGGGGGGGGGTGACAATTGTCACCCCCCCCTGTGCAATACTTTGGGGGGGGGTGACAATTGTCAGCCCCCCCCTGTGGAATACTTTGGGGGGGGGTGACAATTGTCACCCCCCCCCCCCCCCCTGTGCAATACTTTGGGGGGGGTGACAATTGTCAGCCCCCCCCTGTGCAATACTTTGGGGGGGGTGACAATTGTCAGCGCCCCCCTGTGCAATACTTTGGGGAAGGTTGACAATTGTCACCCCCCCCCTGTGCAATACCTTGGCGGGGGTTGACAATTGTCACCCCCCCCCTCTGCAATACTTTCGGGGGGGATGACAATTGTCACCCCCCCCTCCTGTGCAATACTTTGGGGGGGGGGGGTGACAATTGTCACCCCCCCCCCCCTGTGCACTACTTTGGGGGGGGGGGTCACAATCGTCAGCCCCCCCCTGTGCAATACTTTGGGGGGGGGGGTGACAATTGTCATCCCCCCCCCCTATGCAACACTTTGGGGGGGTGACAATTGTCACCCCCCCCGTGTGCAATACTTTGGGGAGGGGTGACAATTGTCAGCCCCCCCCTGTGCATTACTTTCGGGGGGGGTGACAATTGTCGGCCCCCCCCCCTCTGTGCAATACTTTGCGGGGGGTGACAATTGTCACCCCCCCCCCTGTGCAAAACTTTGGGGGGGGGTGAGAATTGTCACCCCCCCCCTGTGCAATACTTTGGGGGGGGTGACAATTGTCACCCCCCCCCTGTGCAATACTTCGGGGGGGGGGGTGACAATTGTCACTCCCCCCCCTGTGCAATACTTTGGGGGGGGTGACAATTGTCACCCCCCCCCCTGTGCAATACTTTGGGGGGGGGGGGGTGACAATTGTCACCCCCCCCCCCTGTGCAATACTTTGGGGGGGGTGACAATTGTCACCCCCCCCCCCTGTGCAATACTTTGGGGGGGCTGACAATTGTCATCCCCCCCCTGTGCAATACTTTGGGGGGGGGGGTGACAATTGTCACCCCCCCCCCTGTGCAATACTTTGGGGGGGGTGACAATTGTCACCCCCCCCCCCTGTGCAATACTTTGGGGGGGGTGACAATTGTCACCCCCCCCCTGTGCAATACTTTGGGGGGGGGTGACAATTGTCACCCCCCCCCTGTGCAATACTATGGGGGGGGGTGACAATTGTCACCCCCCCCCTGTGCAATACTTTGGGGGGGGCATGACAATTGTCATCCCCCCCCTGTGCAATACTTTGGGGGGGGTGACAATTGTCACCCCCCCCCTGTGCAATACTTTGGGGGGGGGTGACAATTGTCATCCCCCCCCCTGTGCAATACTTTGGGGGGGGGTGACAATTGTCACCCCCCCCCTGTGCAATACTTTGGGGGGGGGTGACAATTGTCACCCCCCCGTGTGCAATACTTTGGGGGGGGGGTGACAATTGTCGCCCCCCCCCTGTGCAATACTTTGGGGGGGGGTGACAATTGTCACCCCCCCCCTGTGCAATACTTTGGGGGGGGGTGACAATTGTCACCCCCCCCCCTGTGCAATACTTTGGGGGGGGTGACAATTGTCACCCCCCCACCTGTGCAATACTTTGGGGGGGGATGACAATTGTCACCCCCCCCCCCTGTGCAATACTTTGGGGGGGGGGGTGACAATTGTCACCCCCCCCCCTGTGCAATACTTTGGGAGGGGTGACAATTGTCAGCCCCCCCCTGTGCAATACTTTGGGGGGGGGTGACAATTGTCACCCCCCCCCCCCCCTGTGCAATACTTTGGGGGGGGGTGACAATTGTCACCCCCCCCCCTGTGCAATACTTTGGGGGGGGTGACAATTGTCAACCCCCCCCTGTGCAATACTTTGGGGGGGGGTGACAATTGTCACCCCCCCCCTGTGCAATACTTTGGGGGGGGTGACAATTGTCAGCCCCCCCCCTGTGCAATACTTTGGGGGGGGTGACAATTGTCACCCCCCCCCCTGTGCAATACTTGGGGGGGGATGACAATTGTCATCCCCCCCCTGTGCAATACTTTGGGGGGGGGACAATTGTCACCCCCCCCCTGTGCAATACTTTGGGGGGGGGTGACAATTGTCAGACCCCCCCCTGTGCAATACTTTGGGGGGGGTGACAATTGTCACCCCCCCCCTGTGCAATACTTTGGGGGGGGGTGACAATTGTCATCCCCCCCCCTGTGCAATACTTTGGGGGGGGGTGACAATTGTCACCCCCCCCCTGTGCAATACTTAGGGGGGGGTGACAATTGTCACCGCCCCCCCCTGTGCAATACTTTGGGGGGGATGACAATTGTCATCCCCCCCCTGTGCAATACTTTGGGGGGGTGACAATTGTCACCCCCCCCCTGTGCAATACTTTGGGGGGGGGTGACAATTGTCACCCCCCCCCCCCTGTGCAATACTTTGGGGGGGGAGTGACAATTGTCACCCCCCCCCCCTTTGCAATACTTTTGGGGGGGGGTGACAATTGTCACCCCCCCCCCTGTGCAATAGTTTGGGGGGGGTGACAATTGTCATCCCCCCCCCCTGTGCAATACTTTGGGGGGGGTGACAATTGTCACCCCCCCCCCCTGGTGCAATACTTTGGGGGGGGAGTGACAATTGTCACCCCCCCCCCCTTTGCAATACTTTTGGGGGGGGGTGACAATTGTCACCCCCCCCCCTGTGCAATAGTTTGGGGGGGGTGACAATTGTCATCCCCCCCCCCCTGTGCAATACTTTGGGGGGGGTTGACAATTGTCACCCCCCCCCTGTGCAATACTTTGGGGGGGGGGGTGACAATTGTCACCCCCCCCCGCCTGTGCAATACTTTGGGGGGGGGTGACAATTATCACCCCCCCCCCCTGTGCAATACTTTGGGGGGGGTGACAATTGTCACCCCCCCCCCGTGGAATACTTTGGGGGGGGGTGACAATTGTCACCCCCCCCCCCTGTGCAATACTTTGGGGGGGGTGACAATTGTCAGCGCCCCCCTGTGCAATACTTTGGGGAAGGTTGACAATTGTCACCCCCCCCCTGTGCAATACCTTGGCGGGGGTTGACAATTGTCACCCCCCCCCCCTGTGCAATACTTTCGGGGGGGATGACAATTGTCACCCCCCCCTCCTGTGCAATACTTTGGGGGGGGGGGGTGACAATTGTCACCCCCCCCCTGTGCAATACTTTGGGGGGGGGGGGTGACAATTGTCCTCCCCCCCCTGTGCAATACTTTGGGGGGGGGTGACAATTGTCATCCCCCCCCCCTATGCAATACTTTGGGGGGGATGACAATTGTCACCCCCCCCCGTGTGCAATACTTTGGGGAGGGGTGACAATTGTCAGCCCCCCCCTGTGCATTACTTTCGGGGGGGGTGACAATTGTCGCCCCCCCCCCTCTGTGCAATACTTTGCGGGGGGTGACAATTGTCACCCCCCCCCCTGTGCAAAACTTTGGGGGGGGGGTGAGAATTGTCACCCCCCCCCCTGTGCAATACTTCGGGGGGGGGGGGTGACAATTGTCACCCCCCCCCCCTGTGCAATACTTTGGGGGGGGTGACAATTGTCACCCCCCCCCCCTGTGCAATACTTTGGGGGGGGTGACAATTGTCACCACCCCCCCTGTGCAATACTTTGGGGGGGCTGACAATTGTCATCCCCCCCTGTGCAATACTTTGGGGGGGGGTGACAATTGTCACCCCCCCCCTGTGCAATACTTTGGGGGGGGTGACAATTGTCACCCCCCCCCCCCCTGTGCAATACTTTGGGGGGGGTGACAATTGTCCCCCCCCCCCCCTGTGCAATACTTTGGGGGGGGGTGACAATTGTCACCACCCCCCCTGTGCAATACTTTGGGGGGGCTGACAATTGTCATCCCCCCCCTGTGCAATACTTTGGGGGGGGGGTGACAATTGTCACCCCCCCCCTGTGCAATACTATGGGGGGGGTGACAATTGTCACCCCCCCCCTGTGCAATACTTTGGGGGGGGCATGACAATTGTCATCCCCCCCCTGTGCAATACTTTGGGGGGGGTGACAATTGTCACCCCCCCCTGTGCAATACTTTGGGGGGGGTGACAATTGTCATCCCCCCCCCTGTGCAATACTTTGGGGGGGGGGTGACAATTGTCACCCCCCCCCTGTGCAATACTTTGGGGGGGGGTGACAATTGTCACCCCCCCCCTGTGCAATACTTTGGGGGGGGGTGACAATTGTCGCCCCCCCCCTGTGCAGTACTTTGGGGGGGGGGTGACAATTGTCACCCCCCCCCCCCTGTGCAATACTTTGGGGGGGGGTGACAATTGTCACCCCCCCCCTGTGCAATACTTTGGGGGGGGTGACAATTGTCACCCCCCCACCTGTGCAATACTTTGGGGGGGGATGACAATTGTCACCCCCCCCCCCTGTGCAATACTTTGGGGGGGGGTGACAATTGTCACCCCCCCCCCCTGTGCAATACTTTGGGGGGGGTGACAATTGTCAGCCCCCCCCTGTGCAATACTTTGGGGGGGGGTGACAATTGTCACCCCCCCCCCACCCCCCTGTGCAATACTTTGGGGGGGGGTGACAATTGTCACCCCCCCCCCCCTGTGCAATACTTTGGGGGGGGGTGACAATTGTCAACCCCCCCCTGTGCAATACTTTGGGGGGGGGGTGACAATTGTCACCCCCCCCTGTGCAATACTTTGGGGGGGGTGACAATTGTCAGCCCCCCCCCTGTGCAATACTTTGGGGGGGGTGACAATTGTCACCCCCCCCCCTGTGCAATACTTGGGGGGGGATGACAATTGTCATCCCCCCCCTGTGCAATACTTTGGGGGGGGTGACAATTGTCACCCCCCCCCTGTGCAATACTTTGGGGGGGGGGTGACAATTGTCAGACCCCCCCCTGTGCAATACTTTGGGGGGGGGTGACAATTGTCACCCCCCCCCTGTGCAATACTTTGGGGGGGGGTGACAATTGTCATCCCCCCCCCTGTGCAATACTTTGGGGGGGGTTGACTCACCCGCCCCCTGTGCAATACTTTGGGGGGGGGTGACAATTGTCACCCCCCCCCTGTGCAATACTTTGGGGGGGATGACAATTGTCATCCCCCCCCTGTGCAATACTTTGGGGGGGGTGACAATTGTCAGCCCCCCCCCTGTGCAATACTTTGGGGGTGGGTGACAATTGTCACCCCCCCCCCTGTGCAATACTTTGGGGGGGGAGTGACAATTGTCACCCCCCCCCCCTTTGCAATACTTTGGGGGGGGGTGACAATTGTCACCCCCCCCCTGTGCAATACTTTGGGGGGGGGGGTGACAATTGTCACCCCCCCCCCCTGTGTGCAATACTTTGGGGGGGGGTGACAATTGTGAGCCCCCCCCCCTGTGCAATACTTTGGGGGGGTGACAACTGTCACCCCCCCCCTGTGCAATACTTTGGGGGGGGGTGACAATTGTCACACCCCCCCCTGTGCAACACTTTCGGGGGGGTGACAATTGCCACCCCCCCCCCTGTGCAATACTTTGGGGGGGGTGACAATTGTCACCCCCCCCCCCCCTGTGCAATACTTTGGGGGGGTGACAATTGTCACCCCCCCCCCCTGTGCAATACTTTGGGGGGGGTGACAATTGTCACCCCCCCCCCTGTGCAATACTTTGGGGGGGTGACAATTGTCACCCCCCCCCTGTGCAATACTTTGGGGGGGGTGACAATTGTCATCCCCCCCCTGTGCAATACTTTGGGGGGGGTGACAATTGTCACCCCCCCCCCTGTGCAATACTTTGGGGGGGGGTGACAATTGTCACCCCCCCCCCCTGTGCAATACTTTGGGGGGGGTGACAATTGTCACCCCCCCCCTGTGCAATACTTTTGGGGGGGGGGTGACAATTGTCACCCCCCCCCCTGTGCAATACTTTGGGGGGGATGACAATTGTCACCCCCCCCCCCCCTGTGCAATACTTTGGGGGGGTGACAATTGTCACCCCCCCCCTGTGCAATACTTTGGGGGGAGGTGACAATTGTCATCCCCCCCTGTGCAATACTTTGGGGGGGGGTGACAATTGTCACCCCCCCCCCCCTGTGCAATACTTTGGGGGGGGTGACAATTGTCACCCCCCCCCCCTGTGCAATACTTTGGGGGGGTGCCAATTGTCACCCCCCCCCCTGTGCAATACTTTGGGGGGGGGGGTGACAATTGTCATCCCCCCCCTGTGCAATACTATGGGGGGGGGTGACAATTGTCACCCCCCCCTGTGCAATACTTTGGGGGGGGGGTGACAATTGTCACCCCCCCCCTTGTGCAATACTTTGGGGGGGGTGACAATTGTCACCCCCCCCCCCCTGTGCAATACTTTGGGGGGGATGACAA
>CAXIWF010000386.1:0-105135 GCA_964036045.1 Eutreptiella sp. 'Long Island Sound 2002' | reverse complement strand
GAGTCTATCTATTCCAAAAAATAAAATCTTTTTTCAATTAAGCCAATTATTAGTCATATGTGGAAATATACTTTTCACTCTAACTTTATTATTTCGTTGGATTAGTGAAGGTTATTTTCCTTTAAGTAACTTATACGAATCATTAATTTTTTTAAGTTGGGGTATCTCATCTCTTCATCTTATTATTGAATTTAAAACAAAAAGTAGATTAATTGGAGCAATAGTATCGCCGATTTTATTTTTTCTTACTGGTTTTTCAAGTTTAACATTACCGACTGATATGCAAAAAGCGCTACCTTTAGTGCCATCTTTACAATCTAATTGGTTAATGATGCATGTTAGTATGATGATGATAAGTTATACAACTTTAATATTAGGTTCATTATTGTCATTATTATATTTGGCATTTAAAATGTTTAAATCAAAATCAAATAACATAGTAATGAACAGTAAACCATTCATAAAAACTACAACTCTTCAATTTGAAACAGCTAAAGAATCTCTATTACAAACAATAGATTTATGGAGTTACAGAATCATTGGGTTAGGGTTCCCTTTTTTAACAATTGGAATTATTTCAGGGGCAGTTTGGGCAAATGAAGCATGGGGTTCATATTGGAGTTGGGATCCAAAAGAAACTTGGGCATTAATTACTTGGTTAGTATTTGCGATTTATTTACATTCTCGTCTTTTAAAAGGTTGGCAAGGAGAGAAAGCAGCAACAATAGGTTCATGTGGATTTTTTGTTATTTGGATTTGTTACCTCGGAGTCAATTTTTTAGGGAAAGGGTTACACAGTTATGGCTGGGTTTTAAATTAATAACTTATATTATGAATTTTCATAATATAAATTATTTAATCAGTATGCAAGTCCCATACTACGACTTGTTTCACCACCTAAATAGACACGGATACTTAAAAAGTCAGTAGGACAAGCACTTTCACAACGTTTACATCCAACACAATCTTCTGTTCTTGGAGCTGAAGCAATTTGTCCAGCACGACAATCTTCCCAAACAACCATTTCAAGTACATCAGTAGGACACGCACGAACGCACTGTGTACACCCAATACATGTATCATAAATTTTTACTGTATGACTCATACCACTCCTTATTCCAAAAATTTAAAATATATTCTTTATTATAATAGAAAATATATTTTAATAAAATTTATTTTAAGAAGACTAAAACAATTAATAAAAAACTATTTTTTATTAAAACTGAACATAATTATGTTCAAAATCTCCTCAAGTTGGATTTGAACCAACGACCTATCGGTTAACAGCCGACCGCTCTACCGCTGAGCTATTAAGGAATATAACAAAAAAATATAATTCTATTATAAAATACCAAAAAAAATTAAAATTATAAATAAATTTCGGCGTTGTGCTATTTTTCCGAAGGATGACTCCTTAAGTATCTTCGCCGCAATAATATTTAACAGCCATGTTCGGAATGGAATGGAGTTGTTCTATTATGCTATAAATACCGAAATTAAAAGTTTAAAAAACTAAATAGTGCTTAAAAATATGGTACTTAGTAAATCTTGGCTGAATATATTACTATACTTACACCGGATTCCTATAAAACGGCTCGTCTTGCCGTAACCTAAGAGTACTCATCTTGAGGACGGCTTCCCACTTAGATGCCTTCAGCGGTTATCCTAACTATACATAGCTACCCAGCGTTTACCGATGGCACGATAACTGGTACACTAGCGGTATATCTTTCTCGGTCCTCTCGTACTAGAGAAAGGTCACTCTCAATACTCCAACGCCCATGCCGGATATGGACCGAACTGTCTCGCGACGTTCTGAACCCAGCTCGCGTACCGCTTTAATGGGCGAACAGCCCAACCCTTGGGACGTACTACCGCCCCAGGATGCGATGAGCCGACATCGAGGTGCCAAACCTCCCCGTCGATATGAACTCTTGGGGGAGATCAGCCTGTTATCCCTAGAGTAACTTTTATCCGTTGAGTGACGCCCTTTCCACACAGCAGCGTCAGATCACTAAGACCGACTTTCGTCTCTGCTCGACTTGTAGGTCTCACAGTTAAGCTTCCTTTTGCCTTTACACTCTACGATCGATTTCTGTCCGATCTGAGGAAACCTTTGTGCGCCTCCGTTACCTTTTGGGAGGCGACCGCCCCAGTCAAACTGCCCACCAGAAAATGTCTTTCAACCGGCTAACGGTATGAAGTTAGAATATCAATGTTATCAGAGTGGTATCTCAACGATGACTCATATACTCCCACAAGAGTATAATCAAAGTCTCCCACCTATTCTGCGCAGATAAAATCAAGATTCAATTTCAGGATACAGTAAAGCTTCATAGGGTCTTAATGTCCTGGCACAGGTAGTCCGCATCTTCACAGACAGTTCTATTTCGCCGAGTCCCTCCTTGAGACAGTTTCCAAATCATTACGCCATTCGTGCGGGTCGGAACTTACCCGACAAGGAATTTCGCTACCTTAGGACCGTTATAGTTACGGCCGCCGTTCACCGGGGCTTCAGTTATCAGCTTTGCCGAAGCTAACCAACTTCTTTAACCTTCCGGCACTGGGCAGGCGTCAGCCCCCATACGTCGTTTTACAACTTAGCGGAGACCTGTGTTTTTGCTAAACAGTTGCTTGGAACTTGATATTGCAGCCCATAGGGCACTCTTTCTTCCGAAGTTACAGAGTTATTTTGCCGAGTTCCTTAAGGAGGGTTCTCTCGCGCTCCTTGGTATTCTCTACCTCCCTACCTGTGTCGGTTTAAGGTACAGGTAATTATTGCTAAAGGCATTGCGAGCTTTTCTTGGAAGTATGACGTCAATTACTTTGATTTCAATGAATCTTGTACTTGTAGCTTAGCTCAAAATATTTTCTCTATTTATCAACACCTCGACTACTTGAACCGGTAACCAATATCCGGCTAATTTAGCCTTCTTCGTCCCTCGATACCAACAATAATCAGTATAGGAATATTAACCTATTGTCCATCAATTACGCTTCTCAGCCTCACCTTAGGACCTGACTAACCCTCCGCGGACGAACCTTCCGGAGGAAACCTTAGGGTTTCGGAGCATTGGATTCTCACCAATGTTTTCGCTACTCAATCCGACATTTTCACTTCCATTTCGTCCATATCCGCTTTCGCTAATACTTCAACCTAGTATGGAACGCTCCCCTACCGATGTACAAAATGTACATCTCACAGCTTCGGCAAATTACTTAGTCCCTTAAATTTTCGGCGCAGAATTGCTAGACCAGTAAGCTATTACGCACTTTTTAAAGGATTGCTGCTTCTAAGCAAACCTCCTGGTTGTCAAAGCCTTTCCACTACCTTTACCACTTAGTAATTATTTGGGGGCCTTAGCTGGTGATCTGGGCTGTTTCCCTCTTGACTATGAAGCTTATCCCCCATAGTCTCACTGGTTGACTATACACGTAGTATTCAGAGTTTGCCTCGATTTGGTACCGAATTACCAGCCCGCACCGAAACAGTGCTTTACCCCTACGCTAAAACATCAACCGCTGTACCTAAATACATTTCGGGGAGAACCAGCTAGCTCCGCTTTCGATTGGCATTTCACCCCTAACCACAACTCATCCGCTAATTTTTCAACATTAGTCGGTTCGGACCTCCACGAAGTATTACCTACGTTTCATCCTGGCCATGGTTAGATCAAGCGGGTTCGGGTCTATAACTAGTGACGATCGCTCTATTCAAGCTCGCTTTCACTCTGGCTCCAATATCTCTATTTTAACCTGCCACTACTTATAAGTCGCCGGAACATTCTTCAACAGGCACGAAGTCAAACGCTAAAGTCGTTCTCCTTCTGTTTGTAAGCTTGCAATTTCACGTTCTATTTCACTCCCCTTCCGGGGTTCTTTTCACCTTTCCCTCGCGGTACTATTTCACTATCGGACATCCAGGAATATTTAGCCTTACGAGGTGGTCCTCGCAGATTCACACGGGATTTCACGTGCCCCATGCTACTCGGGATTAAATAAAATTTATAGAAATTTTCGATTACAAGACTATCACTTTCTTTGGTGTAACTTTCCAATTACTTCATCTAATTTCTTTTAGAATAATTTCAGATAACCAAATATATTCTTTGAAGGTTTTAACTTCTCTACATTTATCCCACAACCCTTTAATATATTATTAATATATTAAAGTTTAGGCTGTTCCCATTTCGTTCGCCACTACTAAGGGAATCGTTTTTACTTTCTTTTCCTTCAGGTACTAAGATGTTTCAATTCCCTGAGTTTGCTCTTTTTTACTTATATATTCAGTAAAAAGCTTTAGAGTTTCCTCATTCGGATACCTCCGGATCAAAGCTTACTTCCAGCTCCCCGAAGCGTTTCGCCGGTAGCCACGTCCTTCATCGCTTCTGGATACCAAGGGATCCCTTACAAGCTCTTAATTTTTTAAGCATTTTCAACTTATTTTGGAGGTAAGCGGACTCGAACCGCTGACAGCTGCCTTGCAAAGGCAGTGCTCTACCAACTGAGCTATACCCCCATATGGGCCATCCTAGATTTGAACCAGGGACCTCACCCTTATCAAGGGTGCGCTCTAACCAACTGAGCTAATAGCCCTTTTTGACTACTTTTCTTTTCTTTATATAGGAGGTAATCCAGCCGCACCTTCCAGTACGGCTACCTTGTTACGACTTCACCCCAGTCACCAATTCTACCTTCGATACTTCCCTCCAAAAGGTTAGGATAATAGCTTCGGGCATAACCAGCTCCCATGGTGTGACGGGCGGTGTGTACAAGGCCCGGGAACGGATTCACCGCAGTATAGCTGACCTGCGATTACTAGCGATTCCACCTTCATGTAGGCGAGTTGCAGCCTACAATCTGAACTAGGAATATGTTTAGAGATTTGCTCATCCTTACGAATTGGCAACTTTTTGTCATACCCATTGTAGCACGTGTGTAGCCCAGGACGTAAGGGGCATGATGACTTGACGTCATCCTCACCTTCCTCCGATTTATAATCGGCAGTCTCTTTAGGATATTAACTAAAGACAAGGGTTGCGCTCGTTGCGGGACTTAACCCAACATCTCACGACACGAGCTGACGACAGCCATGCACCACCTGTGTAAGAGGCCGTAGCACATCTTTATTTCTAAAAACTTCTCTTCATGTCAAGTCCTGGTAAGGTTCTTCGTGTTGCATCGAATTAAACCACATGCTCCACCGCTTGTGCGGGCCCCCGTCAATTCCTTTGAGTTTCACTCTTGCGAGCATACTTCCCAGGCGGGATACTTAACGCGTTAGCTATGACACTGTCTATTAAAAAATACACAACATCTAGTATCCATCGTTTACAGCTAGGACTACCGGGGTATCTAATCCCGTTTGTTCCCCTAGCTTTCGTCTCTCAGTGTCAGTACTGGCCCAGTAAAGTGCCTTCGCTCTTGGTGTTCTTTCCAATATCTACGCATTTCACCGCTCCACTGGAAATTCCCTTTACCCCTACCATACTCAAGATAAACAGTTTCTTTTGCATATTTTGGGTTGAGCCCAAAGATTTAACAAAAGACTTAAATATCAACCTGCAGACGCTTTACGCCCAATAATTCCGGATAACACTTGCATCCCCTGTATTGCCGCGGCTGCTGGCACAGGGTTAGCCGATGCTTATTCCTCAAGTAACGTCAGATCTTCCTCCTTGAGAAAAGAGGTTTACAACCCATAGGCCTTCTTCCCTCACGCGGTATTGCTCTGTCAGGCTTTCGCCCATTGCAGAAAATTCCTCACTGCTGCCTCCCGTAGGAGTCTGGACCGTGTCTCAGTTCCAATGTGGCTGATCATCCTCTCAAACCAGCTACTGATCGTCGCCTTGGTAAGCCATTACCCTACCAACTAGCTAATCAGGCGCGAGCTTCTCTTTAGGCAAATTACTTCTTTCACCAAACGGCATATAGAGTATTAACAATTATCTCTAATTAGTATCCCCTTCCTAAAGGCAAATTCTCACGTGTTACTCACCCGTTCGCCACTAAAAATTGCTTTTCCGTACGACTTGCATGTGTTAAGCATACCGCTAGCGTTCATCCTGAGCTAGGATCAAACTCTTAATAAATAAATTAATTTAATAATTATTTTCTGTATTTATTTGTAACTAAAAAACTTAAAAAAAAAAGAATTTTAGTTTTTATTCCTTGAAAAGTAGATATTTTTACAAACATAGAGTATTATATTCATAAATGAATACAGCTGTCAAGTGTGGTATTTAATTTTATTAGAATGAGAAAATAAAAATTATTAAATTTAATGAATTTTATTTTTAGAAGATTTGTATTTTGATAAAAATTCATCAATTCATATATAGTAAATTGAAATAATAGAAATGAATTCTATAAAATAATTTCTAAAAGAAAATATAACTATCATATTAATTTCAATAATATTTAATAATAGTAAGAATTTTTTGTATAATATTGTAAGTATTAAGACAAATAGAGGAATGGATAATATTGTATATATAGATAATTATTTATCTAATAACATAAGTTAAAAAAAAGAAAAGATTAAAAAGTATTCAGAAAATCATTATATCAGGATTTTAAATTTATCACATTTAAGGCGAATTAATCGCAATTAATTAATTAGAAAATTACTTTTTCAGTAGAATAAATTATGACAATTACAATTGGACAAGTTCAATCAAAAGAAAGAGGACTTTTCTCTCTTATAGATGATTGGTTAAAACGAGATCGTTTCGTTTTTGTTGGTTGGTCTGGACTTTTATTATTTCCATGTGCTTATTTAGCATTAGGTGGTTGGTTAACTGGAATTACTTTTGTTACTTCATGGTATACACATGGAATCGCAAGTTCCTTTTTAGAAGGATGTAACTTTTTAACTGCTGCAGTATCATCACCAGCAAATAGTATGGGACATTCATTGTTACTATTATGGGGACCCGAAGCACAAGGCAATTTTACTTTATGGTTTAAAATTGGTGGTCTTTGGACATTTATTGCATTACATGGATCATTTGGAATCATAGGATTCTGTTTACGTCAATTTGAGATTGCTAGACTTATTGGAATTCGTCCATATAATGCTTTAGCTTTTACTGGACCAATTTCCATCTGGGTATCTGTATTTTTAATTTATCCTTTAGGACAAGCAAGTTGGTTTTTTGGACCAAGTTTTGGTGTAGCTGCTATTTTCCGATTCCTTTTATTTTTACAAGGATTCCATAACTGGACACTAAACCCCTTCCATATGATGGGAGTTGCTGGAATTTTAGGTGGCGCTTTACTATGTGCAATTCATGGTGCAACTGTAGAAAATACATTGTTTGAAGATGGAGATGCAGCAAATACTTTCCGTGCATTTACACCAACTCAGTCTGAAGAAACATATTCAATGGTAACAGCTAACCGTTTCTGGTCTCAAATCTTTGGTGTAGCTTTTTCAAATAAACGTTGGCTTCATTTCTTTATGTTATTTGTTCCTGTAACTGGTTTATGGGCAAGTGCTGTAGGAATTGTTGGATTAGCATTAAACTTACGTGCATATGACTTTATTTCACAGGAATTACGTGCAGCCGAAGACCCAGAATTTGAAACATTCTATACAAAAAATATTCTTTTAAATGAAGGTATTCGTATGTGGATGGCAGCACAAGATCAACCACATGAAAATTATATATTCCCAGAGGAGGTACTACCACGTGGAAACGCGCTTTGATGATTTAGAAATTACTACAAATAAAACTCTTGAATCGACAGGATTCGCTTGGTGGGCTGGTAACGCACGATTAATTAATCTTTCAGGTAAACTATTAGGAGCACACGTTGCACATGCAGGTTTAATCGTTTTCTGGTGTGGAGCAATGACACTTTTTGAAGTATCACATTTTATCCCAGAAAAACCATTGTATGATCAAGGTTTTATCTTATTACCTCATTTAGCAACATTAGGTTGGGGTGTTGGTCCTGCAGGTGAAATAACAGATATATACCCATATTTTGCAGTGGGTGTTATTCATTTAATTTCCTCTGCTGTTCTTGGTTTTGGAGGTATATACCATTCACTTTTTGGACCAGATACATTAGAAACAAATGCTCCTCTTTTTGGATATGATTGGCGTGACAAAAATAAGATGACTACAATTTTAGGTATTCATTTATGTTTACTTGGAATTGGTGCATTTTTATTAGTTGGAAAGGCTATGTATGTTGGTGGTGTATATGATACTTGGGCACCTGGTGGTGGTGATGTTCGTTTAATTAAAAACCCAACATTAAATCCATTAGTTATTTTTGGATATGTTTTCAAATCACCTTTTGGTGGTGATGGTTGGATTTGTTCTATCAATAATATGGAAGATTTAGTTGGTGGACATATTTGGGTTGGTAGTTTATGTCTTATTGGTGGAATTTGGCATATATTAACAAAACCATTTGCATGGGCAAGACGTGCATTCGTGTGGTCTGGAGAAGCTTATTTATCTTATAGTTTAGCAGCATTATCCGTTATGGGATTAACTGCCGCTGTTTTTGTGTGGTATAATAATACAGCATATCCAAGTGAATTCTACGGACCAACTGGACCAGAAGCATCGCAAGCACAAGCATTTACATTCTTAGTACGTGACCAACGTCTAGGAGCAAATGTTGCATCAGCACAAGGACCTACCGGATTAGGTAAATATTTAATGCGTTCACCAAGTGGAGAAATTATCTTTGGTGGTGAAACAATGAGATTCTGGGATATGCGTTCACCATGGCTTGAACCATTACGCGGTCCAAATGGATTAGATATTAATAAAATTAAAAATGATATTCAACCTTGGCAAGAACGTCGTGCTGCAGAATACATGACACATGCACCTTTAGGCTCATTAAACTCTGTTTCTGGGGTTGCAACAGAAATAAATTCTGTAAATTATGTATCTCCAAGATCTTGGTTAACATGTTCTCATTTTTTCTTAGGTTTCTTTTTACTTGTTGGGCACTGGTGGCATTCTGGACGTGCACGTGCTGCAGCAGCTGGATTTGAAAAAGGAATTAATCGTGAAACAGAACCAACATTACAATTACGCCCAATTGATTAATTTTTTAATAAAATTTAAAAGAAAATTTTCTTTTAAATTTTATTAACATTGATTCTAGCTTCAATAACTATTGTTTATAAAAAAGAATGTTTAATAAAAAATTCGTTATTATAAGTTCTTTAACTTTCTTTTTTTTTTATTCTAGTGTCAATGCTAAAACACTAGAATTTGGAAAAAAGATTTTTTTCGAAAATTGTAATGTTTGTCATAATGGTGGAGATAATATAATTATTCCTGAAAAAAATCTGAAAAAAGAAGCTCTTAGAACAAATGGTATGGATAATATTCAGTCAATAATATATCAGGTCATAAATGGAAAAAATGGTATGCCTGCCTTTGGTGGAAGATTAAGTGAAGAAGAAATTGAAAATGTAGCAACTTATGTTCTTCATCAAGCTGAAATTAATTTTGAAGGAAATTAAATACAAAAATTTTTATTATATTAAAAATTTTTTTCATATAAAAAAAAGCCTGAAAAAAGTATTTATCTATTATAAATACCTTTTTTTTTTATTAAAGACTATTATACTTAAATATAAAGGCGGTTAGCTCAGTGGTAGAGCGTCTGCCTTACAAGCAGAGGGTCACTGGTTCAAATCCAGTACCGCCTATATAGTTTCGTTTATAAACAATGATTTTGCTGTTGGGCTCATCGTCTAAAGGATTAGGACGGAAACCTTCTAAGTTTCTAATGTAGGTTCGAATCCTACTGAGCTCATTTATTAAAATTATACTTCAGTAGCCACGAATATTTTTTGAATAAAACTTTGAATTTTATCACCAGAATTAATAGATTCCATTGGGTCACGTCTTAAACGATGGCGCAAACATAAAATAATTGTTCGTTGAATATCTTCAAACGTCACTTCAGTTCGATTTTCAAAGGCTGCCATAGCTTTCGCTGCTCGTGTTGAAACAATATCACCACGAAGGCCTTCAATTTCCAATTCACTACATAATTTTGAGATTTTTAATTTAAAATCATCACTTATTACAACTTGCTTTAAAAGCTTTTGTGCATTTAAAATTCGTTGTTGAACTACTTCTTGTTCAGTTGCATATTTTTCAAACCATAAAAGAGGTGATTGATCAAAACTAATTCGTTCTTCAACAATCTTAACACGTGAGATAGGATCACTAATTGTACGAATTTCAGCATGCATACCAAAACGATCCAATAATTGTGGACGTAATTCACCTTCTTCTGGATTACCTGAACCTATTAAAATAAATCGAGCGGGGTGTTTAATAGAGATCCCCTCTCTTTCAACAGTATTCCAACCAGATGCTGCAGAATCCAATAAAACATCAACTAAATGATCATCTAATAAATTAATCTCATCTACATATAATAAACCACGATTTGCACGAGCAAGTAAACCTGGTTCAAAGGTACTATTTCCACCGGATAAAATTTCTTTTAGATTAATTGTTCCACAGACTCGATCTTCAGTAGCTCCAAGAGGTAATTCAACCATGGGTATTTTTAGAGATTCCACTTCATATTCTTTTTCTAATCCTTCAGGATCAGTATTAAAAGGATCATTTTTAATAATTGATATATTAGGAAGAAGATCTGCTAATGCTCTAATTGTTGTAGATTTTCCAGTACCACGATCGCCCATAATCATGACACCACCAATTTTTGGATCAATAACATTTAATTGTAAAGCAAGTTTCATTTCTTCTTGTCCAATAATAGCGGCAAAAGGAAAATTACTTAATTTTTTTGATATAGACATATGAATAAAAAATATAAAATTAAATAAATAAAAATTTTTTAAGGTTAGTTTGGTAATAAAAAAATAAGACAAATGTAAAAAAAAAACTAATATTGAAGATGTTTATCCCCAATACTTTCATAATTCATACAGAATTAAAACTGTCTTTTTTTTTATTAATTTGTTAACTATTATAACAGTTATAAAATGGAAAATAAGAGATTTTTTCATATTGTCATCTTCTTTTTTTATAAAAAAAAGACTTTTGGATAAGAAGATTATAATAAGATAGACATATAGAAAACTAAAAAATTAATATATATGATTGATGTAATAAGTTTAGGTTGGGCTACATTAATGTTAGTTTTTTCATTTTCATTAGCTTTAGTGGTTTGGGGACGAAATGGTTTTTAACTTAATAATTGAAAAGGAAAAAATATGGGAGAAATTTTAACTGTAGCATTATGTTGTTGTGGTATTACATTATTTGGATTAACATTAGGTTTTGTTTTTTTACAAGTACAAGCAAATACATAACTTAAAAAATATTTATTTGAATAGAGGAAAATAAAAATGGAATCAATTAATTCCATAACCGGAATATTGATAACAAATAGTTTTATCATTGTTGGCTTTATTCTAAATCAAAATGATAGTGCAAAAGATGCTATAAGTCAGAATTCTAGCTCAAATTCAAACCCTCTAGAAATTGTCACATGGGGTGCCCTTATTTTGCAATTTATTCTTTTGTTAATTAAAATTAAGATAAATGAATTTTAATTTTAATTAACAAATTATAATATATGAAAAAAATAAATCTTAAAAAATTCCTTTTTTGTCCATTACCAGACAATCAAAAACCAATAAATGAATATGTTGAAATGAAAGGAAATATTTTTAATAAAATATTAGAAGAAAAAACTGAAAAATATTTTTTTATTTTATCTATTTTTTTTACTTGGAATTTTTTTTCAGCTAACATTTTTGAATGGTTTATTAAAACATCTCTTTTAAATTCTATTTTTATTGGAATATACTTAACGTTAAATTTATTTCGTTGGAAAAATTTAAACAAACGATTTCAAAGCTCAAAACTTTTTTACGAAGAATCATCATGGTTTGATGGACAGATATGGGAAAAACCATTTTTTATTATCAAAAATGATAAATTAATCTGTACTCAAAAAATTAAACCAATTATTCAAGAATTCTATTATAAAATTCAGACTCAAATACTTATTATTTGTTGTATTTTCATTTTACTTTTGATTTTTTGTTAAAAAAAGTATAATTTATTTTAGTAAGCTATTATTAGCAAGCAGGGTAGAGCAGTTCGGTAGCTCGTCGGGCTCATAACCCGAAGGTCAATGGTTCAAATCCATTCCCCGCTAACATCCACAAATATATGAAGAAGAATGAATTAAATTTATTAGAAATACAAAAATTTATGAATACTGAAAATAAGTATTTTCCAGAATTTGGCGGTAGTACAGGAGGTTGGCTTCAAGCTGCTGAATTAGAAGAAAAATATGTTATGACATGGACAAACGATAAAAAGACGTCAACAACTCAAAATAATCTTTTTGAAATGCCAACTGGTGGCGCAGCTATTATGAAAACAGGTCCAAATTTGGTATATTTTGCACGTAAAGAACAGTGTTTAGCTTTAGGAAAACAATTGCGTACAAAATTTAAAATTAATGACTATCGAATTTTTCGATTGTTTCCAAGCGGAGAGATACAATTTATTCATCCAAAAGATGGTGTGTTTCCTGAAAAAGTAAATGAAGGAAGAATCGCCGTTGGAAAACGTGAATTTTCAATTGGAAAAAACCCAAATCCAGCATCCATAAAATTTAGTGGATCTGAATCATACGAAGTATAAATCCCTTTTAAAAAGAATTTGAAAATTCTTTTTAAAAGATATCTCTAGGAGAGATGGCAGAGTGGTCTATCGCATCTGACTTGAAATCAGAAGGACTTAACGGTTCCGTGAGTTCGAATCTCACTCTCTCCTTTTTATTTTTAATATTGTATTATGTCTTGTATTAAATATCTTCAGCAACATCAACATCAATAATATTGTCAGATTCAACTGATGTCATATTAGATTTTCCGGATTTTAATTGGTTTTTGATATATTCAAGAACCAATAAATTGTAACTATATTTTAAATTCATTAATGAATTAGAAAGAAGATCTGTTAATTTATTTTCAATATAAAATTGTCGTGTTTCGATTACTAATTCGTTAAAATAAGACAAGATATCTGTTGAACCAAATTGTTCAGAAAGTTTTAAATTTAACCGGTCTGCTTTTACGAATAGAGTATCCAATTCATAACTTATATTTACTAATGAACGTTTTGCTTTATCTTGAAGAGAATTTTCTTCAGCTTCTTTAATCATTTTTGAAACTTCTTCACGTCCAAGAACTGAAGCCCCTTCAATCGTAATAGATTGTTCTTTACCTGATTTTTCTTCACGGGCTGATACTGATAAAATACCATTGACATCTAATTGAAACGTTACATTAATTTTTGGAACTCCTCGAGGTGCCGCAGGAATACCTTTTAATCTAAAAACTCCTAAACTTTTATTATCTTTAGCAAAAGTTCTTTCTCCTTGTAAAACATGAATTTCAACAGTCTCTTGAGAATCAGAACCAGTTGAAAAAACATCAGATTGTTTTACCGGTATTGATGCATTACGATTTATAATAGTTGTCATTACACCACCCATAGTTTCAACACCAAGTGAGAGAGGGGTAACATCTAATAGAATTAAATCAGTAATTTAAAATTGGGCCGAATAGGATTTGAACCTATGTAGACAAATGTCAGTGGATTTACAATCCACCCCCATTAACCGCTCGGGCATCGACCCCATCATAAAACTATGATATATAATAATTATCTTATTACAAATAATATAGAAAACAGATTAAAAAAAAAACGAACAATAAAGATTACAAACAAAGAATAAAATACATATAATATATGTATTAATAATTAATAATATTAAAAATGTATTTTATTCTTTTAAATATTTGTGTAATTATTGGTTATATAATAAAATAATAAATAAATTAGAAGTACCTCCTATCAAACTTGAATCAGATATGTGGTCAAAAAGTTAATTAATAAATTTAATGTAGTTTAAATATATGGTTACAACTCCACAAGAACAAGAAGCTAAAAAAAATAAAAAAGCACAAGTACTTGTTGATTTAAATGTAGTTGAAACAAGCTTCGAAAAATGGGCAAAACCTGGTCATTTTTCAAGAACATTAGCCAAAGGTCCAAAAACAACAACATGGATTTGGAACTTACATGCCGATGCACATGATTTTGATATTCAGACAAAATCCTTAGAAGAAGTTTCAAGAAAAATTTTTAGCGCACATTTTGGGCAACTATCTATTATTTTTCTTTGGTTAAGTGGAATGCATTTTCATGGTGCATATTTTTCAAATTATACAGCATGGTTAACAAATCCATTACAAATCAAGCCTAGTGCCCAATCAGTTTACCCAATTATTGGTCAAGAAATTTTAAATGCTGATGTGGGTGGTAATTTCCAAGGTATTCAAATAACTTCTGGATTTTTCCAAATTTGGCGTGCAGAAGGAGTTACAACACAACAACAATTATATTGTATTGCTATCGGTAGTCTGGTAATGTCAGGATTAATGTTGTTTGCAGGATGGTTCCATTACCATAAAGCAGCACCAAAATTAGAATGGTTCCAAAATGCAGAATCAATGTTAAATCATCATCTTTCCGGATTACTTGGATTAGGTTCATTATCATGGGCTGGACACCAAATTCATATTGGTAATCCAATCAATAAACTGTTAGATTCAGGAATGGATCCAAAAGATTTACCAGATCCCCATGAATTATTAATTAATCGTGATTTTATTGCAAGTTTATATCCTTCTTTCAAAGAAGGACTTATTCCATTTTTTACATTTGATTGGTCAAAATATTCAGATATTTTAACGTTTAAGGGTGGATTAAATCCAACTACAGCGAGTTTATGGTTAACTGATGTTGCGCATCATCATTTAGCTATTGGTGTTTTATTCATTATTGCGGGCCATATGTATCGTACCAATTTTGGTATTGGTCATAGTATGAAAGAAATTCTTGAAGCACATAGAGGTCCCTTCACTGGAAATGGACATCAAGGACTTTATGAAATTTTAACTACATCTTGGCATGCACAACTTGCAATCAATCTAGCTTTATTAGGGTCATTAACAATTGTTATAGCACATCATATGTATGCTATGCCACCATATCCATATATTGCAATTGATTATCCAACACAACTTTCTTTATTTACCCATCATATGTGGATTGGTGCTTTTTGTATTGTAGGTGCAGGAGCACATGGATCAATTTTTATGGTTCGTGATTATGATGCTGCACTAAATTATAACAATCTACTGGACAGAGTAATTCGTCATCGTGACGCAATTATTTCACATTTAAATTGGGTTTCTATCTTCTTAGGATTCCATAGTTTTGGGCTATATATTCATAATGATACAATGCAAGCTCTAGGACGTCCTCAAGATATGTTCTCTGATAAAGCAATTGCATTACAACCAATTTTTGCACAATGGATTCAAGGTTTACATACTGCGGCTCCAAATACAACTTCACCAAATAGTTTAGCGACTGCTAGTTATATTTTTGGCGGTGATCCAGTTATTTTAGGATCGAAAATAGCTCTTGTTCCAATGAAATTAGGAACAGCTGATTTTATGGTTCATCATATTCATGCCTTTACTATTCACGTAACAGCCTTAATTTTATTCAAAGGGTTATTATATGCACGTAACTCAAGATTAATTCCTGATAAATCAAATTTAGGCTTTAGATTCCCATGCGATGGACCGGGTCGTGGAGGTACATGTCAAGTTTCAGGTTGGGATCATGTCTTTTTAGGTTTATTCTGGATGTATAATTCAATTTCAATCGTTATTTTCCATTTTAGTTGGAAAATGCAGTCAGATATTTGGGGTTCAGTCACACCTGAAGGTGCAATTACTCATATTACTGGTGGAAATTTTACAGAAGGAGCACTTACAATTAATGGGTGGTTAAGAGACTTTTTATGGTCACAAGCATCACAAGTAATTCAATCTTATGGATCAGCACTTTCAGCTTATGGACTTATTTTCTTAGGAGCTCATTTTATTTGGGCATTCAGCCTAATGTTTTTATTCAGTGGACGTGGATACTGGCAAGAATTAATTGAATCCATTGTATGGGCACATAATAAATTAAAAGTTGCTCCTGCAATACAACCGCGAGCATTAAGTATTACACAAGGTCGAGCAGTTGGTTTAGCTCATTATCTATTAGGAGGAATTGGAACAACTTGGGCGTTCTTTTTAGCTCGAATTATTTCAGTAAGTTAATTTTTAAATAAGTAAAAAGGAGTTTTATCCATGGCAACAAGATTCCCTAAATTTAGTCAGGTATTAAGTGAAGATCCTACAACACGTCGTATCTGGTATAGTATTGCAACGGTTCATGATCTCGAAAGTCATGATGATGTTTCAGAAGAAGCATTATATCAAAAAATTTTTGCTTCACATTTTGGTCACCTTTCTATTATTTTTCTTTGGACAGCCGGAAACTTATTTCATGTTGCTTGGCAAGGAAATTTTGAACAATGGATTCTAAATCCATTAAAAGTTAAACCCATTGCTCATGGTATTTGGGACCCACATTTTGGTGAAACCGCTTTAAAAGCTTTCACACGTGGTGGAGTGATTTATCCTGTTAATATAGCACTCTCTGGAGTATATCAATGGTGGTATACAATTGGTATGAGAACAAATCAAGACTTATATGTTGCGTCCGGATTTTTACTTATTGTTGCATTACTTTTCTTACAAGCAGGTTGGTTACATCTACAACCACAATTTAAGCCAAGTATTGCTTGGTTTAAAAATAATGAATCTCGTTTAAATCACCATTTATCAGGGCTTTTTGGTTTCAGCTCACTTGGATGGACAGGACATTTAGTACATGTTGCAATTCCCGAATCGCGTGGAATTCATGTAGGATGGGACAACTTTTTAAACATACTTCCTCATCCAGCAGGATTAACACCTTTTTTCTCGGGTAATTGGAGCGTATACGCAGAAAATGCTGATACATCTACACATATTTTCAATACTTTAGAAGGTGCAGGTACAGCAATATTAACATTTAAGGGAGGTTTTCATCCACAAACCCAATCTTTATGGTTAACTGA
The DNA here is from genome assembly GCA_964036045.1 of Eutreptiella sp. 'Long Island Sound 2002'. Taxonomy (NCBI): domain Eukaryota; phylum Euglenozoa; class Euglenophyceae; order Eutreptiales; family Eutreptiaceae; genus Eutreptiella; species Eutreptiella sp. 'Long Island Sound 2002'. The sequence continues at coordinate 88,056 of CAXIWF010000386.1, read as the reverse complement.
TATTGCTCACCACCATTTAGCTATTGGTGTTTTATTCATTATTGCGGGTCATATGTATCGTACCAATTTTGGTATTGGTCATAGTATGAAAGAAATTTTAGATGCTCATCGTCCTCCTGGTGGACGTTTAGGAAAAGGTCATGTTGGATTATATGAAACAGTAACTAATTCTCTTCATATGCAACTTGGTTTAGCATTAGCATCATTAGGTGTAATCACATCGTTAGTAGCACAACATATTTATGCTTTAAATCCCTATGTATTTTTATCAAGAGATTATGCAACAGAAGCTGCGTTATACACTCATCATCAGTATATAGCTGGTTTTTTAATGGTAGGTGCATTTGCACATGGTGCTATTTTCTTTGTTAGAGACTACGATCCTGAAGCAAACCAAAATAATGTACTTGCAAGAATGCTTGATCATAAAGAAGCTATCATCTCACATTTAAGTTGGGTTTCTTTATTTTTAGGATTTCATACATTGGGATTATATGTTCATAATGATGTAGTTGTAGCTTTCGGACAACCAGAAAAACAAATTCTTGTTGAACCTATTTTTGCACAATGGATTCAAGCAGCATCAGGAAAAACATTATATGGATTTGATACGCTATTGGCATCATCTACAAGTCCAGCAACTTTAGCTAGTCAACAATTATGGTTACCAAATTGGTTAGAAGCTATTAATAATAATAAAAATTCATTATTCTTAACAATTGGACCAGGAGATTTTTTAGTACACCATGCAATTGCATTAGGGTTACATGTAACAACCTTAATTTTAGTAAAAGGAGCACTTGATGCACGTGGGTCAAAATTAATGCCAGATAAAAAAGACTTTGGTTATAGCTTCCCATGTGATGGACCTGGTCGTGGGGGTACATGTGATATTTCTGCATGGGATGCCTTTTATTTATCAATGTTTTGGATGTTAAATACTATTGGTTGGACAACATTTTATTGGCATTGGAAACATATTACATTATGGTTAGGAAATCCAGCACAATTTGATGAATCCTCAAATTATATTATGGGTTGGCTACGTGATTATTTATGGTTAAATTCATCACCTTTAATTAATGGGTACAATCCATTAGGAATGAACAACTTATCCGTTTGGGCATGGATGTTCTTATTTGGTCATCTAATTTGGGCAACAGGATTTATGTTTTTAATCTCTTGGCGTGGATATTGGCAAGAATTAATTGAAACAATTGTATGGGCACATGAACGTACACCATTAGCAAATTTAGTACGTTGGAAAGATAAACCTGTTGCATTATCAATTGTACAAGCACGATTAGTTGGTTTAGCTCATTTTACCGCTGGATATATATTTACATATGCACCGTTTGTTATTGCTTCAACTTTAGGTAAATTTGGGTAATACAATACTATTTGTTATATTTATTTTTGTAAATAATACAACTTATCAAGAAATATGGCAAAAAAAAGTATGCTTCAACGTGAATATAAACGTATTAAATTAGTTGAAAAATATGCTGAAAAAAGAAAAATTTTGTTAGCTCAATTAAAAAATACAACTTCATTAGAAGAAAAATTTTTAGTTAATACCAAAATTCAGCAACTTCCACGTAATAGTGCTCCAAATCGAATTCGTAATAGATGTTGGAAAACTGGACGTTCACGTGGATATTCTAGATTCTTTGGACTTTGTCGTAATGCTATTCGTGAACTTGCACACGATTGCTATCTTCCAGGGGTAACAAAAGCAAGTTGGTAATAATTAAAAAAGTGAAAAGAAATTATATATTGTCTTAATTAACAATATATAATTTCTTTTTATTTATATAGAAAATTACTTCTTTTTAAATCGCCAATTGATTTCCACGCTTAAATTGTAAATAAGCAGCAACAAAAAGCCCTAATAATGTTATTATAATAAGGCCTAAAACAATTCCAGATAAAAGGGATTCTACCATTTTAATTTTTTTAATTATTATCTAAAACCTACACTTGCTTGCCAAACAAATGCTAATAAGAAAAATAATACAGGAATAATAGGCATTACATCAGCAAGTGGTCCAAAAATAGCAAAACCACCTGGTAATTTGCTTAATAATAATGTTTCCATAAAAATTTTAAATTTCTTTAATTTATAGTACGTTATGAATATTAATTATATTCTACTTTAATATTATTATAATCCAAGCACTATATATAACAATATATTTTATTATCCTAATAAATAGATTCGGAGCATAATTAATAAAAGCTAGTAGAGGGAATTGAACTCTCAACCTCCTGATTACAAGTCAGGCGCTCTACCAATTGAGCTATACCAGCGTATGAAGTATATTATATAGGGATAGATTAAAAAATGTCAAGAAAATCAATTCTTTAAAAACAATAAAGGTTAACCTTTATTGTTTTTAAAGAATTGATTTTCTTGATTCACGTTCAATAACATTAAAAGAAGATATATCATTAAAAGCTAAAAAAGCCAATATTTTTCGATCAAGGAGAATATCTAACTGGCGTAAACAGCCTATAAATTTAGAATAAACATTTTTACGAACTCTGGTTGCAGCATTAATACGATATATCCAAATACGTCTAAAATTTCTTTTTTTCAATCTGCGTCCAATATAAGCATAATTTAAACTTTGAACAACTTGTTCACCTGCTAATGTTGAAAGTCGGGAATGACTACCCACATACCCTTTTGCAAAATTTAAATACTTTTTTCTTCTTTTTACTGCGACATTACCACGCTTTACTCTTACCATATTTAATTACTATTAATTTGTAGCTATGCTTCTTCTATTGTAACAAAAGAACAAAAAATACTTAAATTATAAAATCAAATATTTGGTAACATTCGGGAAAAATTTGTATAGTCTGACGAATGAATTTTTGCTGGTTGTGAAAGAGAACGTAATTGTTTTGTTGTCTTTCGTCTAAGCAAATGACCTTTATAAGAATGTTTACGTGCTAAAAAGTTTTTCTTAACCTTAACTCGTTTTAAAGCCGATTTACGTGTTTTTAATTTCATTTTTTTTTTTTTACTAATAGATTATAGAACTATTTTATAAATTATCAAAGTAATAACTATTAATTTTCCGTCCAAATATATTTTGTCTCAATTGCAGGCAAACAATATAATTGAATTAAACTTGATATCATTAAATAATATGCCGGAATTTTATTATATATTTTATTAATAGTTGTATCAACATTTTTTTCAATTGCGATTAAATTTTCATTTGCTTCCACACATTTATCCATTAATTCGAAAAATTTTGGATTATCCACATCTAAAATAACTGGAAATAAAGTTCTTGAACTTTGATTAGTTTTACGAATAACATGTTTATCAAATTGTTTTGTATCAAGTCCAAGTGTTGAATAAAAATCTGTACGCTGTAAATCATTTAAATACATTGTCGCAAATACAGAAAGAAGGAAAAATTTTGACCATAATCTTGCTTCATAAGTATTTAAAAGATGTCTTTGTGATTTCATAATTGCAGCAAAAAAGTCACCATGACGATTTTCATCTTGACACCAGCTCTCAAAAAATCTAAATAAAGGATAGATTCTAAAATTTGGATTTTTTTCTAAATGGCGATAAATTGTGATGTAACGCCAATACCCTATTTTTTCAGATAAATAAGTAGCATAAAAAATAAACTTAGGAGCAAAAAATGTATACTTGCGTGTTTTTGTTAAAAATCCTAAATCTAAAGAGATATTAAAATCACTCATTGCTTTATTTAAAAAACCAGCATGACGAGCTTCATCTCTTGACATAAAAGAAAAACCTTCAGCTAATAAAGGGTTTGATTTTTTTAAGTTACGTGAAATTTCTTTGTATAATAAAAAGCCAGAAAATTCTGCTGTACATGAGCGTTCTAAAAATTCAATAAATATATTACGTGTTTTGTCATCAAAAAAATCCCATGTTGTCAAAAATTCCTTATCACGAATAAAATGATCACGATTATAATCAATTCTAAATTCTTCAACAATAGCTTCAATTTCTTCACTATTTGAACTAACATCAAGTTCAGCCATTTCCTTAAAATTTGTTGTATAAAAACGCGGAGTCAATAAAGTTTCTTTTGCTGTTGCTTTCGTGTCAATTACTTTTGTTGTACTAATAGTCATAATAAAAAAAAATATATATAATAAATTTGGTCTTGTTTAAAATAGAAAAAAAAATAGAATACTTGAATACTAAGAAGTAAAAAACTATTATTATTTATATTATAATGAAATTTGAATGTATTTCTTTACAAAAATTTTAGTATTATATACAATTGTGAATAATATAGAATTATGAAGACGGTATAGCCAAGTGGTAAGGCAGTGGATTGCAAATCCTTCATTCTCCAGTTCGAATCTGGATACCGTCTTCCATTATGGGGATGTGGTGGAATGGTAGACACAACAGACTTAAAATCTGTTGATCGATATGATCGTGAGGGTTCAAGTCCCTCCGTCCCCAATAATAAAGTTTGATTCAAGAAATAAAAAAATTACATATTTTATAAGTATTAGCTATTACTAACTAATTGTCTTTCTATGGACATTTTTGCTATACGAAGAATTTCTGAAATTTATTAAATTGATATAATTTTAGTTTTATTAAACCTAATTCTTACTTAATTTAGATAAACGTAATAATATTATTTACTTCTAGCTATTTATTAAGTGTTAGAAATACTAATAGTTTTTTAAATATTATTAAAATATAATTATTTTATGAACCGCTCTTTTTTTTACTTTTTTTATAATTAAATCTATACTATGCTATTATTGATATAAAAAACATATTTTTGATGAGTATCAATAAAATCAAATATTCATAAAATAAATTGAAGTATTATAAAAAATATATGGCAGTTACAACAGAACAAATTAAACTATTACGAGAAAAAACTGGAGCTGGAATGTTGAATTGTAAAAAAGCCTTACTTGAAACAAATGGTAATTTTGAAGAAGCCATTGCTGAACTTCGAAAAAAAGGTTTATCATCAGCGGAAAAAAAATTATCAAGATCAACTCGACAAGGTATAATTACAAGTTATATTCATACGGGAGCAAAAATTGGAGTTCTATTAGAATTAAATTGTGAAACCGATTTTGTTGCACGTCGTATAGAATTTCAGAATCTTGCAAAAAATTTGGCTATGCAAATTGCTGCTGGAGAATTAATCAATTATCTTAAGATGGATGATATACCACAAGAGATTTGGGATTCTGAAATGAAGACCGAATCTGAACGTGAAGATATACAAAATAAACCTTTACAAATTCGTGATTCAATTTTAAAAGGACGCGTTGAAAAAATACTTAAAGAACAAACATTATTAACACAACCAAGTATTCGTGATTCTAATGTGACTGTTGAAGACTATATTAAAAGTCATGTCGCTTTATTGGGTGAAAACATCCAAATTAACCGATTTTGTAAATTTGTGATTGGTCAAGATAACTAAAAAATAAAATAATTATAAGTAAATATAAAAATAAATGAATAAGTATATGTAAAATTAATTACATATACTTTTTTACTAAAAGTCTAATTCCGCAAGTTGAACTTTTTCAAATTGTTTTTTCTTAAACACAAGTGTTGCTTGGGAAAGAATAATGGAAATACAAAAAGCAAAATAACCATAAATACGAGCCGGATCTTGTAAGACAATTTCTGTCTCTGTTTGTCCAAAACCACCAACATTTGGATTTTCAGTTAAAGGTTGATCTTGAGTTATAATTTGATTCTCTTTAATAATAACTGCTAACCCTTTTGGAATTGTTTGAGATTTTAAATCACCATCATTTGTTAAAATACGTACTTCTGTTTCTTTACCATTATCTTTGATTTCTTGAACTTTACCTGAAAAAGAAGCATTAAAAATATTATTGTTTGTTTTTTCTCCTGTTGGATAAAGTTGACCACGTCCACGATTAGCACCAACATATAATGGATATTTAACAAAAAAAACATTTTTATCTTTCTTTGGATCAGGTGATAAGAGAGGAAATACTATTTCTTGGTTTTTTTCTCCAGCAATAGGTCCAACTACTAAAATATTATCTTTAGAAGAACTATAAGGAGTTATGAATACACTTTTTGTCTTTGCTTTCATTTCTGAATCAAGACGATTTTTTGGGGCTAATTTAAAACCATCTGGTAAAATAATTACTGCACCTACGTTTAAACCACCTTTTTGACCACTACCTATTATCTGTTTTTGTTTGACATCATAAGGAATTTTTACAACTGTTTCAAAAACACTATCTGGTAAAACAGATGTTGGAGCTTCAAATTGGGTTGGTTTTTGTGCTAAATGACAATTTGCACAAACAATACGTCCATTTGCTTCACGAGGATTTTCATATGCTTGTTGTGCATAAATAGGAAACGCATACGAACATTGTGGTTTAAAGGTTATGAAAATCAGAAATAGACTGATAAAATTTTTGGCAAAAGATAATTTGTGTAATTTTTGTAACATAAGATAAATTAAAATGTTCTATTAATAAATTCATTAATTTTGCGATTAGAAAAGAAAAATAATAGCTTCCTATCAATTTGTAAGCGAATTTGTACCCACAAACTTGCTCGTCATTCGTTTTTCTAAAATAAATATTATGATTAAGTATAATATTACTGCAACCAAAGCAAATGCGCTCTGAGTATAACCATCAACTGTTGGTGTAGCTATACCCGCGACAATTACAGAAACTAAAACTACTATTTTCCACAGTCCGGGAAGTTTTTTTATATCAATTTCACTTCTAAAATAAAGAAGACCAATTATAGGAATTTGTGATAAAAGAGCTAAAACATTAGTTAAGGTACCTTCAGTATTAACAAGTTCATCAATTGACCATATATTTTCAATAACTCCATAATTAAACCCTGCAAAAGTGTCTAAACTTAATTGAATGATATTATTTAGTATAATGAAAAGAGTTGTTATTGAAAATAAAAAACTTCGCTTAAAAATAGTTAACAAATCTACTTTTTTTCCTGTTTTCGTCCCAAAACCTTTTTTAGCGTCAAATAGAATAGTTGGGAAAAGAACAAATATTGTTGAAGAAGTTGACAAAAAAAATAGAAGAAGACACAATAATAATACGTAAAATCCAGGTACTAATTGTAATAAATTAAGTTCAACAACTTGTTTACGTAATAATTCTATAAAAATTATTGAAATTATTGAACAAATAAGTAATTTCAAATAATAATCACGTTGAATAAGATACGCTTTTTTAATACCTAAAGTTTCATTTAAATTTAACATTATCAAATAGTTACATATTAGATAGATCGGTCTTTTTATTTCATATCTTTTAATAATATAAGAGTACGTCGTAAAAATTCAACGTCTTCTTGAAGTATAATTATTCGAGAATTTAACAATAAATCAACTTTTTGTGAGTCTTTTTTATTTTCAACTTCGTCAATTTTATTATCTAATTGAGCTTTCTTTTCATCATACAATTCAGAAAGTTTATCAATTGAAAGATTCGGTCCCATTTCGTAAATTTTCTTTGCATATAAATAAACTCCTGTCTCATTGTTAGAATTATCATTTTCAAGCCCTTTATTAGATACAACAAAAACTCCTTCTTGTACTATAAAAACAAACTTTTCTGACTTGTTTTCAAAAACCGTTTCAACTTCAACAAAATTATTTTCGACTTTACCCATCAAATCTTGATGTTTATCATAAATTTCTGCAACACCATTCCTTAAATGAACTTTTACTCTTGTTGCATTTTTTTGGGTAGTAGTATATTCTGGTGTTGATAATAAAAATAGCATATTTAATTTTCTTTTCTGTAATCTTAACTATAAAAAGACCAATAATGAAATTATTTTCATAATGTTACGGTAAAAAAATAACTCTTTATTAAAAAATTAATTTCTTATTTTAATATTATTTATATAATTCAATATCCTCACTGCCAATAATGTTAATAAAGTCAGTTCTATTAAAATAATTAAAATCTTCTTTTTTAATTGTTACTAATAAATCATACTCAATATGACCTTTTTTTGTTAAAATTTCTTCAATTCGAATGGCTTGATACGCTAACAATTGATTTAAAAAGATCTTAATCGTACAAACATTCGAAAAAGTTGAAAATTTAATTAATTGTTTTATATAGAAGGTAAGGATCTTAATTAACTCACTGGTAAATTTAGAACGATTATCATTATGTAATAAAAATTCAGTAATAGTTATTAAATCATTGATATTATAATTTTTAAAATCTATATGATTTCCAATACGTGAAGATATTCCTGGATTTGAATTGAAAAAATTATCAATTTCTTTCTTTGCACCTGCAAAAATAATTATTAACTCATTACGTTTATTTTCCATTACTTGTATTGTAATAATAATTCAAGAGCTTATAATCCATAATCACGATCATTATTTGGTTTATATAGATTAAAGGCTTAATTAATAAACAAAATACCCCCTTCTGATTTTTGTAATTGTTCTTTGGTTTTAGGTGCTATATGACCAACGTATTATTTCACTAAGTCCTCTCTTATCACATTTGTTATATGCCCTTTTGTTAAATACCCTAAATTTCTTAAAACTATTGCTATTTTTGAAGCAACAACGTTTTTTCCAGTACCTGATCGTCCTATAAAAGCCATTTGTAAACTGGAATTTAAACTTGATAGTGCTTGTATTACACGAATTCGATCAAACAATAAAACAGAAGATATTTCTTTAATTTTAGTTTTGACCTCTTTTAATGCAATAAGTTCTTTATTTAAAGTATCAATTACTTCTGCAATCCCTGTGTTTATAAAACTCTTTAATAACAATAAAATCTTTTTGTATTACAATACAAAACTGTTTTTTAATTTGTTCATCAGTTAAATCTGGTGATAAAGAAAAAGCCCTTTATTGAATTCTTATCATATTTATTTTTTAAAGCTTCTTTAACTAATATAGAGTCAAAATCAAGTGTATCTGTTGAAGCATATTCAAATGTAATAGATTTCCATAAATCTAAGGCAACTTGTAAGGGACGGCAAATTTTACCAGCAGTTTTTAATATCTGTGGGCCTTCTGTTAGATAGTCACGTCCTTCATTCTTAGCTAGTATTAGAGCTTTTAATGCGACACGATTCGCTGTTGTTCCTACTTGAATTCAATCTGGATGTCCAATAGTACCACCCCAAAATTGTAGAATAATATCCTCTTCTAACAAATGAGTTAATTGATAGATTTGTCTACAATGAATTCCCCCTGAAGCTACTGGTAAACATTTTCTTAGTGAGGCCCAACCCATGTCAAAGAAAATATCGAAAGTATGATCTAATTTTAATGACGTTAAAAGTAATGTATCATAAAAACCATGAACGGCTTTTGGATCACCTTCAAGTTTCCCAACAACAGTCCCTGCATGAACTATCATATCGTTTTTATAAGCCTAATTACACATTTTTTGAATAGCTGTATAGCCAATAACGAGATCAATCATAATGATAATAGAACCCACCTCATGGGCAAATTCTACTCTCTCATACATTTCTTATTGAGTTGCGGCTGTAAAATTCATATATGACCCTTTTTATTATGCCAGTTGTAGCACAAGCTCGATTAATATATATATAAAACGTTCACGCCATCTCAGAAATGGTTGAGAATTTATGTTTTCATCATTATTTAAGAAATATAAGCCACTACGTAAACCTTCATAAACTACACGACCATAATTTTTACCAGATAAGCCTAATTTTGGTTTTACTGTTGCTCCCCAAAGGGGTCGTCCAAATACATCAAGTCTTTCACGCTCTACAATAACTCCTGAAGGCGGGCCCCTAAAAGTTTTTAAGTATACATATGGCAAACGTGTATCCTCTAAACGTAATGACTTTACGGTTTTAAAACCAAATATATTACCAATAATTGAAGTTGTTAAGTTTGCAATTGATCTTTCTTCAAATAAATCGCCTTCATATGCAATAAAAGCAAAAAATTCTGCTGAATTATTTGGTACAGGTTCTATGAAATACGCTTTTGCACGATAGATATTACAGGCCGTCAGTAAATTAGTCCAGACAACAGTCCATATTGCTGTTGAAGATTCACCTGCAATAGTTGCTACTCCTTCAATTGGATCTACTCTTGGTTGTGGTTGTAGCCGGAAAAGACACAAAATATCAGATTTTTAATAGTTGGGTCTCAACAACCCATCTTTTTATAAGGAATAACCCCAGATTCATAAGGCTCCGTTTTAATACGTGTTCTTTCTGATGTTTCACTCATTTTAATTTTTTATCATTAAAATTTTAATAACTATTTTTGAGAACTTTCATCTCTATAAAGTGATAACTTAGTCCATAGTATTTCAGGTGTTAAAATACTTTAATATTTATTAAGTTTTAACCTCAATTTATCTATTATGATTTATCTTAAGAATTAAACATTGGAGATTAATGTTTAATTCTTAACGTGAATAATACTCAATTACTTTTAATTCATTTATACGTAGTAAAACATCTTTACGATTAATATTAGAAATAATTTTTCCGTGTAATGTTTCTTCATCAACTTCTAGATGAATTGGTAATAAACTATGGAAACGCGATTTTGTTAAATTTACGCGTTTCATACGTCGTTTAATTAATTTACGCTTTTGTTGTTGCATTTCAAAAGTAGTACTTATAAGATTTTTTGAACGTTCTCTTTCACGTATAGAAATTTTATCTCCAGGTTTACAAATAAAACTTGGTATTGTTACCAATTTAGTATTCACCAAAATATGACCATGATTAATAAGTTGGCGAGCAGCTGGAATTGTTGCAGCAAAACCTAACCTATAAACAATACAATCAAGTCGTGCCTCGAGTAATTCTAAAAGTAATGTTCCTGTCGCTCCTCTACTATTTTTAGCCTTTTTATAATAAGAAACTAATTGTTTTTCCGTGACACCATAATTAAAGCGAATTTTTTGTTTCTCTAACAAACGATTTTTATAATCATCAGACAATGAAGTACGTGTTGTACGTCTTGAAATTGGCTTTCCATGTTGACCTGGAGTTTTTATTCTATTTTTTGCGCTTTTTCTGGTTAAGCCAGGGAGTAATCCTAATCTTCTTACAATTCTTATTCTTGGACCCGTATATCTTACCATATTTATACGATAATATTTATATATTTTAATTACTATTTAATAATACCAACCATGTTCAATTTAGTCAAAATTATACAGATTTCAAAAAGGTGAAAGACGGGATTTGAACCCGCGAATGATGGAATCACAACCCATTGCCTTAACCACTTGGCGACATCCACCTATATACCTCAATATCATAACAAAAAACTAAATTTCAGACGAATACATTCGTGTTGATGTTTTTTGAATCGATTTATTTATATCATAATCTAAAATTTGGTATAAATTACACGAAAAGAGTCTATTTATAATAAAAGCACGAAAATATAAAATTCCCAAAGGAAAATAATTGGAATCAATTAAATGAGTAAAATAATCTTCAGGTATTTGTGTTTTTAACAAATATGCAAAATATTTTTCGCTTTTTTTTATATCATTTCGAATTTTTGTTTCTTGATGATGTATTATTTTTAATAGTTTATATCTTAATAGATACCAATCTAAAGAACTTGACAAGAAGTGTAAAATTAATTTGCCAATTTTACTTTTTTTATCTTCCATCATTGTAAGAAAGAGAATTTCAGATGTTATAACTGGTGTTTTAAAACGTGAAATTGCATTTTCAGCAGCTTTCTCAAAAAGTAGATTCATATCATGTGAGAAGGATATTTTAATATCAAGTTCTGTTTTATTAAAATAATATAAAAGTGAATGTGCAAAAAATGGGATAGGACCAAAAATTTTTTCTGGTAAGGTTTTTTTACTTACATTATAAGAACTAATCAAATACTTATTAATGATAGATTTTTCTAGACCATACTCATCTAAAATTGTTGTGAGTTCATTGTTTGAATCCAGAAATGTAAACAATAGAAAATCACAGGAAACTTTTTCTTTTTCAAAAATTTGTGCTAATAATTTTGTACGTAATACTACTTCAAACGCATTACGTGAAAAAAAATCAAAATAACTAACAGCAGATAAAGAATAATCAAGCATTGTATAAATATGAAAACGATTTCTTTTTTCTAATTGGATTTGTTTTTTTTTATCCAAATTTTCAAAAAATTTGGATTTGTTCTGATTATTTAATATTAAGGTTGTCATCTTATTTTTAGTTTTTTTTTTATGAATTGAAAGAATATAAAAAAGTAACTTGAATACTATTTACTAATTTATAATAACTTATATAGAAATTTCAAGAGAATAAATTTATTATTTCTTTCTTTAATACTTAATATTTATTATTATAAATTTAAAGCTAACAAAATTATAATAATATACTAAAATTCTTTTTTGGCCATTAAATATTTATATTAAAAGACAGAAAAAATGGAAATACAAACCAACACTAAAATAAATACTAAAAACATGATAAAAGAAGAAAAAGATAAAAGAAAAATATTACTTGTTGAAAGGGAATATTTGAAAACTTCAGTTCAAACAAAAGAAAAAAAGGACCCAAGTTATATACAAACTGGTGATATTATTCGTATTGGCTATAAAATACCTGAAGGTGAAAAAGAACGTATTCAATTTTATCAAGGGCTGGTTATTGCTCGAAAAAATCGTTCACTTTCTCAAACAATAACACTTCGTCGTAATATACAAGGTGTTGGCGTTGAGCAGATCTTTCTTTTACATTCGCCCAAGATTATTTCGATTGTTAAAAAACAATCGTCAAAAATAAGACGCTCTAAACTATATTTTATGCGTAATTTACAAGGTAAAGCAACACGTTTAAAAGTTAAAAGATAAAGAAGATTTAAATAATAAAATATGTGTCCGGCTGGGTTCGAACCAGCGATGTTCATATGAAAATGGATTATGAGTCCATTGCCTTCAACCACTCGGCCACGAACACTTTATTAATTTTATGGAACCTATGGGATTTGAACCCATGTCCATATTATATTATAGAATATGTCGATTCCAAAAGGTCCCAAAATTTATTTTAGGTGTATACACCTAAAATAAATTTTGATCGCAAAAAATGATATTTTTTATTTATCTAATTTTTTCGCTTTTTCAATTACATCTTCAATACCACCAACTAAATAAAAAGCCTGTTCAGGAAGACTATCAAATTCCCCATTTAAAATACGATTGAATGCAGCCACACAATCTTTTAAACCAACATATTTACCAGATAATCCAGTAAAAACTTCAGCAACAAAAAATGGTTGTGATAAAAAACGTTCAATACGTCTTGCACGACCAACAATTAAACGATCCTCTTCAGACAATTCATCAATACCTAAAATTGCGATAATTTCTTGTAACTCTTTATATTTTTGTAGAGTTTGACGTACTTGTTGAGCTATTTTATAATGCTCATTACCAACTATATTTGGTTGTAACATTGTTGAATTTGATTGAAGTGGATCAACAGCAGGATAAATACCTTTTGCAGCTAATTCACGTGATAGTACAGTAGTTGCATCCAAATGACGGAAAACGTTTGATGGTGCAGGATCTGTTAAGTCATCTGCTGGTACATATACGGCTTGTATTGAAGTAATGGAACCTTCTTTTGTAGAGGTAATACGCTCTTGTAACTCACCCACTTCAGTTGAAAGTGTGGGTTGATATCCTACAGCTGATGGCATACGCCCCAATAACGTTGAAACCTCGGAACCAGCTTGAACAAAACGGAAAATATTATCAACAAATAGTAAAACATCTTGTTTACTTACATCACGGAAATATTCAGCCATTGTAAGTCCTGTTAATGCAACACGCATACGAGCTCCAGGTGGCTCATTCATTTGACCATAAACTAATGCTACTTTCGAATTTTCAAAATTTTTGTCATCAATAACTTTTGATTCTTTCATTTCAGCATATAGATCATTTCCTTCACGAGTGCGTTCACCAACACCAGCAAAGACAGAAACACCACCATGTTCTTTAGCAATGTTATTGATTAACTCCATAATTAAAACTGTTTTACCAACTCCAGCACCTCCAAATAAACCAATTTTTCCACCACGTCTATATGGTGCTAATAAATCAACAACTTTAATTCCTGTTTCAAAAATACTTGGTTTTGTTTCTAGCTCTACAAATTCGGGAGCAGCTCTATGAATAGATTGATATTCTGTATTTTCTACTGGTCCACAATCATCAACAGGTTCACCAAGAACATTAAAAATACGGCCTAATGTTGCTTTTCCGACAGGAACAGAAATAGAAGATCCAGTATCAACAACTAAATCACCACGTTTTAAACCATCTGTTGTTGTCATACAAATTGCACGTGCTTTATTTTCACCCATAAGGTATTGCACTTCTGCAATAACTTTTTCTTTTCCATTAGAGTGTAAAATTTTTAAAGCATTATAAATACGGGGAAGTTCTTCTTCAGGAAACTCTACATCTACAACAGGACCAATAATTTGGGTTACAAAACCGTTCATAAAGTAAATTTTTCAGCATCATAATTTAAGAATTAACCGTATTTCATTTAGATCATAACAAATTAAATTATAATTTTATGCGACGAGTAGTTTTTAACCAGTTCCAAGCTTCAATATATGAATTAGGATCAATTTTTACTACTTTTGTCCAATAAAAAGTCGCCTTTTGTAAAAGTGATTCAGATAATCCATAGCAATTTTTATCGGCTGCTTTAATACCTTGATAATGATAAATAACTGCAATATTATTTAACGCTGAAGTGAATCTAGGGTTTATAAATATAGAAAAATAATAATATTTCAATGCTTTTAAATAATCACCATTTTTTGAATAAATTAAGCCTATATTGTAAAGTATTATACTACGATCATATAGATCTTCTTCTATTTGTAAAGCTTGATAATAATTATTTAAAGCTTCGGCATATTCACCTTCATCTTGCGCTGATAATCCATTTAAATAATACGAAAAAGCTTTTTTTTCTTGTTGAGTTGCAGGAAAAACGCGTAGAATGACATCAGCAATTATAGTAAATGTTTTATCAATAAAATTATTATTATTTCGAGCCTTTCTCATATAACAAAATAAGTAATTAAATTTTTACATCAAAGGTAAAAGGTAATAACCCAACAGCACGTGCTTTTCGAATGGATTTTGCAACTAAACGTTGTTGTTGAGGAGTTATACGTGTTTTTCGACGCGGACGAATTTTTCCATATTTTGTTAAAAATGCTTGTAATAATTTTACATTTTTATAATCAATATTATTATCAAATTTTCTTAGTAACAATATATATTGAAGACTTTTTTTCAAATTTTTTTCTAAATCTGGTTTGTTTTTAGGACGTAAACATTGTTGCCAATTAATTCGTTTCTTTTTTGTTACTTTCGATTTAGTTTTATTTCGAGATTCGTATGTTGTTGTCATATAAAAAGATTATATTTATTTAATTTCTTTATGAATTGTATGTTTATTACAGTAGCGACAATATTTTGAAATTTCTAATTTATCTGGAGTGTTACGTCGATTTTTTGAACTTAAATAACGTGATACCCCATATGATCGTTTGTTATTATTTTCCCGACATTCTGTACACTCTAATGTAATTACAATGCGAGGTCCTTTATTTTTTGCCATATTTTTTTATTATTATCATTATTTCAAAGAAAGATATTATATCTCTTATTAAAAGTTATTATATATAATATAATACCATTAATTTAATCTCTTTCATAACAAGCTATTTTTTTTAGTAATTAATAATTGCGAATAGTATTAGATTTAAAGTAAAATGTTATATTAACAAATTGTAAATTAAAATATTAAAAATGAATAAAAAACAAAGAAATAGAAAAATAGTATTACAAAATAAACGTAATCGTATTATCAATCGTCGTTATAGTTCTACAATAAAAACTTGCTACAAACTAGCCAACAATATTATTCATTCATACAAACTAGAAGAAGAATCACTGAAAAAAGAAATATATAAAGTAGAATTAAAAAAAATTATTAGTCTTTTATATAGTTTTATTGATAAAGGAGTGAAAAAAAAAGTGCTTCATAAAAATACAGCAGCTCGAAAAAAATCGACTCTTGGAAAAATATTTACTCATCTTAAATGATAAAAGATAAAATGTATATCTTTTGTCTTTATTAGAACATAATATAGTATTTTTTGTGTTTTTAATTAGTTCCATATAGATAATAATAATATTAACCAATAACAATATATATCATCCAAATGAATAAAATATTTCTTAATAATATTGGTGATTTAGGTGAGGCACAACGTGCGAGCTATTATAGATTTTTATCTAAAGGAATTAAAGAAGAATTATCAAATTTTCAAAACCCTTTTTCTAAAAAGATTAAAGTTCCAACGCGAACAACAAAAAAAAAAGTCGTTTGTTTTGTTTATATTTATCCGAATGAAGTAAAGTTGTTAGGTCCATCCATAAGTATGGATATTGCACTAAAACGAGATATAACTTATTCAATTCAACTATATGTACCTGGAGAATATTCATATTTATATGATGAAAAACTTGATGCAAAAAATGTTTTATTTTCAAAAAATGAAGGTACTAAGTTAACTTCTAAAAAAACGATAAAAACTATAGAAAAGAGAATTAGAGTAAAACAAGATCTTCTATTTGGTGAAATTCCATTAATGACTGAAGAAGGAACTTTCATAATAAATGGCTGTGAACGTGTTGTTATTAGTCAAATAATTAGAAGTCCAGGAATTTATTTTAAAAAAGAATTTACACAGACAGGTAAAGTAAATTATTTTGCACAATTAATTTCTAACAAAGGTATTTGGACAAAGATTCATTTTGATACAAAAATTAATAAAGAAACAACAGAAGAAGAAGATCGTATTTATATTGATCTAAAAGATCTAAAAATACGTACTTTTGATACCCTTGAAAAAAAGGAAGAAAACGATAATGATAAACTTTTTATTTATGATTTAATACGTTACTTTGGTTTGAGTTATGAAGAAATTGAAGACAGCTTAAAATATCCATTACATTTTTCAAAAAACCACCAATTAACAAATCAGGAAAATGATGGTTCCGAAGAAGAATTAGAAGAAACGGCCTTTCTTATTCGAAATATTTTGTGTAATCAAAGAATAGGATGTTTCTCTATTGGTGAAACTGGGCGTTATAAAATCAATAAATGTTTAGGTTTAAATTTACCAAAACAAATAACTTATTTAACTTCACATGATTTAATTGGAATTATTAATGGCTTAATCGAATTGAAGTATTATGACCGCGCAGCGGATGATATTGATCATATTAAAAACAAACAAATTAGATGTGTTGGCGAATTATTACAAAATCAAGTTCGTATAGGATTACAGCGCTTAGAAAAAAATATTCGTGAAGGAATTATTGAACCAAAAAATCAGAATTTAAATTTTAAATTTGAAACACAAGCTGAATTAACCGAATGGATCGTGGATCCACGTTCTATTTCAACTTCGATAAAGGAATTTTTCAAAACAAGTCAGTTGTCTCAATTTATGGATCAAATAAATCCTTTAGCTGAATTAACTCATAAACGGCGAATAACAGTTTTTGGTCCAAATGGTTTAAAACGTGATCATATTAGTACCTCAATCCGTGATATTCACCCAAGTCAGTATGGTCGTTTATGTCCAATTGAAACACCTGAAGGTCAAAATGCAGGGCTTATTAATTCAATTGCTATGCATAGTAGGGTAAACTCTTTGGGATGGATTGAGACCCCTTATTTTTTAATGAATAATGAAAAAATATTATGTGATAATCGTCCAATCTTTTTAAATCCTCAACAGGAATCTGAAACTAAAGTTGGATTTTGTGATATAAGTGTTAAAACCTCAAACAAAATTAATATTGATTTTTTATCGGTTAAAGAAGATTATTCCTTTGGTATAAAAAAACCCAAAGATTTAAATTTTATAACTACTTCTCCAATTCAAATTATGTCTTTGGCAACAGCTCTAATTCCATTTATTGAACATGATGATGCCAATCGAGCATTAATGGGATCAAATATGCAGCGTCAAGCGGTCCCATTAATATATCCTCAAAAGCCTATTGTTGGTACTGGCTTAGAAGCTGCAGCAATCGTTGATTCCGGGATGATTATAAAAACATATAATCAAGGAACTGTATTGTTCGCGTCTTCAAGTTCAATTGTTATTGAAGACTTATTTCAACAATCTATTTCTTATGGATTAAGAAAATATTATTCTTCTAATCAAGAAACATGTATTAATCAAAGACCACTTGTTTGGGAAGGAGAAAAAGTATTCTCAGGACAAATTATTGCTGATGGACCAAGTACACAAGATGGTGAACTTGCATTAGGTAGAAATTTAATGATAGCTTATATGCCTTGGGAAGGATACAATTATGAAGACGCAATTATTATTAATGAAAGTCTTATTACTGAAGATTATTTAACTTCAATTCATATTGAAGAACATGAAACAAATTTAACTTACTCAGTAGTTGGTAGTGAAAAATTAACAAAAAATTTACCACATTTAACAAAATATATTCGTCGTCATCTTGATAAAGAAGGAATTGTAAATATTGGCTCATATGTTACTGAACATGATATTTTAGTTGGAAAATTAACACCTTGTGAAGAAGAAACTTCAGCAGAAGCAAAGTTATTAAAAGCATTATATGGACAAAAGAAGCCATCTTTTCGAGATAGTTCATTGCGGGTACCCCACGGTGTAGCTGGGCGGGTAGTCGATGTTCGAATAGTCTCAACAAATATTATGAGCAAAGATGAAACAGTCATTCCCACATTTTGCGAAGTTATTCGGATATATATAGCTCAAATTAGAAAAGTTAAAGTTGGTGATAAATTAGCAGGACGTCATGGTAATAAAGGAATAATTTCGAGAGTATTATCTCGTCAAGATATGCCATATTTACCAGATGGGACCCCAATTGATATTATTTTTAATCCTTTAGGTGTTCCTTCACGTATGAATGTTGGTCAAATATTTGAATGTTTACTTGGTTTAGCTGGTGATAAATTAGGTAAACGTTATAAAATAACTCCATTTGATGAAATTTATGGAAAAGAAGCTTCTCGGGTTTTAGTAAACCAAAAATTAAAAGAGGCTTCTATTAATACAAAGATACCCTGGCTATTTAATTCGACTTTTCCAGGAAAAATATTACTTAAAGATGGTCGAACAGGAGAATATTTTGATAATCCAATTACGGTTGGAAAAACATATATTTTAAAATTAATTCATTTAGTTGAAGATAAAATTCATGCACGCGCAACAGGTCCATATGCGATGATTACCGAACAACCGCTTGCAGGTAAATCTCAAAAAGGTGGACAACGATTTGGAGAAATGGAAGTTTGGGCTCTTGAAGCATATGGATGCTCAAATACATTACAAGAAATATTAACAATAAAATCAGATGATATTGATGGCCGTAATGATATGTATGAATCAATTTTAATTCGAAAAGAAATTCCAAAACCAACACCATCAATTCCAGAATCTTTTTTAGCATTGATGCGTGAACTAAATTCTCTAGGTTTAGACTTTTCTTTAAATGAAATAAGTGATAGTTTTGGTACAACAACCAAAATGATGCAATACAAGCGAGATATTTTCCACGAAATGGAAGCCCGACTAAATTTAAGAGCATTATTGTCAAGACAAAAAGCCGAACATTTTGCAAAATCAAGTATTTCAGATTCCACTTCTCCTTGGTATCAAGAAAGAAAACTAGAACAAGGAAAAATTTTAAAACGATTACATCAAATCGAAGAAATAAAAAGCACAAGTAATAATTAATACTAAAGTTTTTTCTATCTATAGTTTTCAAACTAATAATATGAAGTCAACACAAGAAATTTTAGATCTTGAATTAGCATTATTGAAGCTTGAAAATTTACATGCTTCTTTTGATTATTTGAGAATTCGTATCGCATCACCTACACGTATTAAAAGTTGGGCTCAGCGAACATTACCTTCTGGTGAAATTGTTGGTGAAATTACAAGACCAGAAACGATAAATTTTCGAACACATCAACCAGAAGTATATGGATTATTTTGTGAAAAAATTTTTGGTCCTATAAAAAATTGGAAATGTCGTTGTGGAAAATATAATGGTTTTGTAATTGATCGAATTTGTGATGAGTGCGAAGTTGAAATAATTGAATCACGTGTTCGCCGTTATCGTATGGGGTATATTGAATTAACGTGTCCTATTACACATCTTTGGTATATGAAAGGAAACCCGAATTATATTCTTACGATCCTTCAGTCATATGATGAAAATCTTAAAATTGTACAACTTGAAAAAATTGTTTATTTTTCTGGAGGTTCAAAGATGCTGGATTCTGAACATCCTCTTTATGAGTTTTGTATTAATGAAAATTATAAAAAAGAAAATGATTTATCAAGGTTTCGAGATACAACTGGAACACCACATCGATTAGAAAACCTTGAATTTCCACTTTTAGCTTTTAGAAAGCGTAAAGGAGCTGAAATTTTAAAAAAGGCTCTTGAGGGTATAAATATAAAAAATGAGATTTCTAAAGCGCGTACAAAGATTATATCAGGATATCAAGCAGATATAGCTATTCAAAAACAATGGCAAGAAAAAGATAAAAAAATTATGAAAAGGCTACGCCTTTTAGAAAGTTTTCATGCAACAAAAATAAATCCTAGTTGGATGATCTTAACAGTATTACCTGTCTTACCACCAAATTTACGTCCTTTAGTGGAATTAGAAAATGGAAGACTTGTTGCAGCTGATGTTAATGAAATTTATCGTCTTATTCTTACCCGAAACCAACGATTAGCAGATTTTATTTATAGATTTATTGCACCCGATTTAATTAGTGTTCAAGGTAGGAAATTATTACAAGAAGCAGTTGATTCTTTGATTGATAATTCCAGAGTAGGGTCAACTAAAACTCTCTGTTTAAACAATAAAGCTTTGCGTAGTTTAACTGAAATATTAGAAGGAAAGCAAGGTAGATTTCGTCAATCATTATTAGGAAAAAGGGTTGATTATTCCGGTCGTTCGGTTATTGTTGTTGGTCCAAATCTTCGACTAAATCAGTGTGGATTACCTTATGAAATGGCAACGGAATTATTTCAACCCTTTTTGATTAATGAACTCTTAAAAGAAAAGATTCAAGCCCCAAGTCATAATACAAAGTTAGCTCATATTATTATTCGCAAAAATAAACCATTTATCTGGCGTTTATTAGAAATACTAACAAAAAAATATTGTATATTACTAAATAGAGCCCCAACTTTACATCGTTTTGGAATTCAGGCTTTTAACCCTGTTATTATTTTAGGACAAGCTATTCAATTACATCCTTTAGTTTGTACAGGTTTTAATGCTGATTTTGATGGAGATCAAATGGCAGTTCATTTACCTTTATATGATTCAAGTCAATTAGAAGCACGTACAATGATGCGACCGTCATATAATTTATTATCACCATCAAATGGTGAAGTGATACTTAAACCAACTCAAGATATGGTAATTGGGTGTTATTATTTAACATTAATGGTTTCAAACCAAAATTTTATTCTAAAAAAATGGTTTCCTAATGAAAATAATGCTCTTATAGCATTTTATCAAAAGAAAATAACAATACATACTCCGATTCTTGTAAAATATTCGATTGTTAACTTTTCATTCATTATTAAAGATCAATGTATACAATTTATAAATAGTGAATTTTTATTAAAAGATCAAAATATAAGTATTCATAAAGTTTTTCAAGTTGGTCCAAATAAGGATAAATATTACCTAATAACTAATATTGGTATTTTAATATGTAATTATAAACAGAATAATACTTATAGTCTAACGGATCTCTTTTTAGAAACTACTCCTGGTCGTTTAATTTTTAGTACCAACATAAAAAATATATTAATGAAATAATGATTATTACAAGAACAATTACAAAAAAAATTTTAGAAAATATTGTTCAGGAAACATTTTCAAAATTTGGAAATGTTTATTCATCTTCCCTTTTAGATTCTTTAAAATTTTTAGGGTTTTATTATGCAACAAATGCTGGTATTTCGATTAATATAGAAGATTTAAAAACGCCTTCTGTAAAAAAGAATTTTCTAAAAAATGCCGAAGATGAAGTAAGTTTTGTTAGTAAACAGTGGGAAAAAGGATTTGTATCAGATAATGAACGTTTTCAATCAATTATTGATAGTTGGAATAGTGCGACAGATTCACTAAAAAATAGAATTATTGAGTATTATCAAAATTTTGATCCAGTAAATAATCTTTATATCATGGCTTTTTCTGGAGCACGTGGAAATATATCACAAGTTAGACAATTAGTAGGAATGCGTGGATTAATGTCTGATCAAGAAGGAAAAATTATTGATCTTCCTATTAAAACTAATTTTCGAGAAGGGTTAAGTTCAATTGATTATATAATTTCATCCTATGGAGCACGTAAAGGAATAGTTGATACAGCTCTAAAAACAGCGGATTCAGGTTATTTAACCCGTAGATTAATTTTTATTGCACAAGATATTATAATTCGTGAAATTGATTGTCATACCTCACAAGGAGTTATTTTCTTTTTGAATAAAGAAACAAGTATTAATAATCTTATCGGTCGGATATTATTAAAAACTGATAAAAAGATTAATAGTGAAACACAATTTTCAGAAAAGAATAATATTTTAAATGTGGAAAAACTTAATAAGCTTAAAAAAAATTCTCCTTTAATATTAACTGTCCGATCGCCTTTAACATGCAAAGCAAATAGTTCAATTTGTCAACAATGTTATGGTTGGGATTTGGCACAGCAAAGAATTATATCACTTGGTGAAGCAGTAGGAATTATTGCTGCACAATCAATTGGAGAACCTGGTACTCAATTAACAATGCGAACATTCCATACAGGTGGAATTTTTACTAGTGAATTATTACAACAAACTGTTTCTCCATTTTCTGGAAAAATTATTATACCAAAGGATATTCAAAAAACTCCTTATAGAACAAACCATGGTATGATGGTTCTTAGAATTCAACGTGAAACAATTATAATAATATTAAACTGGAAGGGAGAGAAAAGTGAAATTAAATTAGAAATTGGATCTTTTTTATATATTACAACGTCAACTTTTATTAAAAAAGGGCAACTTATAGCTGAATATTCTTCACGTTCAATTTTACCAGGTACCCGTCGCTTAAAACCAATAAAAACTCCAATAACAGGTGAAGTTAAATTTGATAATTTAGTAGTTTTATCAAAAGAAAGACAAGAAGATAAACCAATTATTAAAGTTAATCAAGATGATAGTATCCTTTGCATTGCATCTGGAAAAATATTTTCAATTCCTAAAGAAGCAAAAATAGAACCATCAAAAATTTTAGAAAAGACTAAAGCAATTGGTCATTTAAATATTGTAACACCTATATCAGGATATATAGTTTTTGATAAAAATAAAATAACACTTTTTAATCATCAACAATTACATTTAGATCTTGAAAATATTTTAAATAATATAGAAAATTATGATCTAAAATTTGCCCTTTTTGTAAAAAAATATCAGTATGTTGATGCTCATACTATAATTGGAAAAATTTATTTTTTCTCAAAAACTAGAGGAAAAGTTTATGCAATAAAACAGAAAGAAGCAAGAGATCATACTATTTTATTTTTTGTTACAGAGTCAGACATTTGGAGGTTATCAACTGACCATACAATAACTCTCTCGAAAAATCTACAAAAAATGGCTTATACAGGAAATTTATTTAATTCAGGGTCGCTATTTAACCAATCCGGATACTTAATTAGTAAAACGGGATTTAAATTAATTTTTCAACGTGCTTATCCTATTTTTTTAAGTCCTGGTGCTATTCTAAAATATAAACAGGGAGATTTTGTATACAAAAATCAAACGGTTGCAACCTTAGTAAATACAACTCAACAAAACGAAGATATTGTTCAAGGTTTACCAAAAATTGAAGAGTTAATTGAAGGACGTAGTCCAAAACGAAAAGCTATGATAAGTTCAGGTCCATCAATTGTTGTACCTGGTGGTTTATGTAATAAATCACTTCATTGGGTACGTGATAATGTTTTTAGACAATCAAAAACAATTATCAATTCGAGACAAACGAACTGTGATAAATATGACCAAATTGATACTCTTTCTGAGGTTTTAATAAACTCTGAATATCGCATCAATGAGCTTTCTTCAAATAATTTTTCTAAGATTTCAAATGATTCTAAAAAAATAAAAACACGAAAAAAATATATCTATATTAATCATTGGGGGAGAATAACTCGTGGAACTGTTTTATATAATAATAAATTATGGAAATTAAATCCGTTAAAAATTAAAATAAAAGCCCAACCAAAAAAGTCAAAACCTTGGGAATTCTTTTTTACAACTTTAAATAATGTACCGGCAACATTTAATTCATTTCGTTCAAGTAGAAAATGGATCGAAGTAGAATCTAATACGGGAAATCAAAATGTTTATTTTATAAATCCTAAACCACCATATAGTTTAGAAAAGATAACAGAGTTGAATATATTAGATGAAATGTATGAAAATGTTAAAACTGGTGATTTAATTGCTAATACGATTAATAATGAACAAGTTTATTTACAGAGTGTTAATTTAACTATAGGTATACGTTTAACTCCTGGAATATGTTCTTTTAATCACTTTGGTAAATTAATTGATATCGGTGATATTGTTTCAGATGGGATGTTAGACCCACAGATATTACTAAATGCTTTAAATAATTATCATACAACTACAAACAATCAAATAATTGGTCCACAAATCAGCATAACAAAATTTCAATTGATTTTAGTCAATTCAATTCAAGCTATATATCAATCACAAGGTGTTGATATTGCAAATAAACATATTGAAATTATTGTTAGACAGATGACTTCCAAAGGGAGAATTAGTTATTCTGGTGATACTGTTTTTCCGATAAATGAATTAATAACAGTAGATTTTTTAAAGAAAATTCAAAAAAAATTTGTTAATATTGGTTATAATCCTCCAATTTATCAACCTATTTTACAGTCAACAACAAACGCATCCTTAGATAAAAAAGGATTTATAGCAGCATCTGGTTTTCAGGAAACACGTCGTATACTTTCAAGAGCAGCAATAGAAGGAAAATCCGATTGGTTAAGAGGATTGAAAGAATCTGTTATTCTTGGTAGACTTATACCAGCAGGTTCCGCTTTTTTAACCTATAAAAATTATCTAGATAAAATGTATTATTTTGTAGATGAAGAACAAAAAAATACAAGTAATATATAAAAAACATTAAATTATATTTAATATTTACATCATGACTGAAACATTAAATAAAAAAGAAATTGCTAAAGACTATATAAAATCTTCATTACATTTTGGTCATATACCAAAAGAATGGAATCCAAAAATGGCCCCGTATATACGATATGAAAAATATGGCTATCATATTTTTGATTTAGTTAAAACCTCAAAGTTATTGACGCTTGCTGGAAATGTTTTACAAAAAAAAGCAGAAAAAGGTGGAAACTTTTTATTTGTCGGAACCAATAAACTTTCTTCATCAATAATTTCCAAACAAGCAATTCGAGGGAAAAGCTATTATATTAATTATCGTTGGTTAGGAGGGATGTTGACCAATTGGGGTACAATTCAAAAACGAATTGAGCGATTAAAACATTTAGAACAACAAGAAAAAGAAGGGAATTTTGAGACTTTATCGAAAAAAGAATATAGTCGTATTCGTAAAGAAATGGACTCTTTAAAACGTTTATTTAATGGGATTAAAGATATGACTACGTTACCTGATATGGTTATATTTACAAATCAACAAAAAGATACTTTAGCAATTCAAGAATGTTTAAAATTAGGTATACCAACAATTTGTATTGTTGATACCAATGGTAATCCAGATTTAGTTCCATATCCTATTCCGGCTAATGATGATTCAAGTTCATCTATTTCTTTTATATTAAACTATTTAGTTAATAGAATTTGTGTTGGACATACCAAACATACAAAACAAAAACAATAAAGAGTATCCAAATCAATCAAAAAAAAAGCGATATTTTATATTCATATTGAGGTAAATCTTTGGTTAGAAAAGATATTTCATAAAACTTAAATTTAAGTATTAAGATAACGTTTGAATCTAATTATTTATTTAATTAGGTTACTTTATAGAGTAATTCATTCTATAAGAAATTTGTGTATTCTTTAAGAATAAAAATTTTTTAATTTAAGATTATTGCGTTGAAAAACCCAAATACGATCAAAAATTACTTCGACATTTTAGAACCCTACCAATATAAGTCAATTTTTATAAAGCAAAAAAAAAATTAACTATGCAGACATTTATTTTATCGAAAATAGAAGTTGGATCACATCTATATATAAATATAACTGAAAACCTTCACTTTCATGGAGAAACAATTATTATTTCTTCTCTTGTTGTTTGTTTAATTAGTTTATTATTATTGTTATCAACAAGTAATTTAGAAAAAATTCCAAGTGGACTACAAAATTTTGCCGAAGTTATTTATGAATTAGTTAAAAGTATTGCATTTTCACAATTAGGTCCTTCATATTATGCACAATTTTTACCGTTTATTGCAACAATTTTTCTTTTTGTTCTAGGATCAAATTGGGCTGGTGCTTTAGTTCCATGGAAATTATTTATTCTTCCTGAAGGGGAATTTGCAGCTCCAACAAATGATATTAATACTACTGCTTGTTTAGCAATTTTAACCTCGATTGCATATTTTGGTGCTGGATTTAAAATAAAAGGTTTAGGTTATTTTGGTCGATATATTAAACCAAGTGTTTTTTTATTACCAATCAATATAATAGAAGATTTTACAAAACCATTATCATTAAGCTTTCGACTTTTCGGAAATATCGTTGCAGATGAATTAACAGTTAGTGTAATTTGTTCACTTGTTCCATTATTTATCCCAGTACCAATCATGGTACTTGGTTTATTTGCAAGTTCAATTCAAGCCTTAATTTTTGCAACCTTAGCAGGTGCTTACATTGCTGAAGTTATTGAATAACAATTGGTTTAATTGTGTTAAAATTATACAAGAAATTTGTAGATTCTTTGAAATAAATTTTTCAAAAATTTTTATATTATGGTAGATTCTATTGTTGCTGCAGCTTCTGTTATTGCTGCTGCTGTTGCTGTTGGTTTCGCTGGAATTGGACCTGGAATTGGACAAGGTACTGTTGCTGGACAAGCTGTTGAAGGAATCGCACGTCAACCTGAAGCAGAAGGAAAAATTCGCGGTACGCTATTGTTATCATTTGCATTTATGGAATCTTTAACTATTTATGGATTAGTAGTTGCCCTTTCATTATTATTTGCAAATCCTTTTGCAGGTTAATAATAGTATAGTTTGACTTAGTAAAAAAAATACTAAGCCAAACTTTTATATAATTATACACTTATTAGAAAATTAAAAAATTAGTTATGGATTTTTCAACAACATTTTTTATAAGTGCTAATGGTTTATTTGATTTTGATTTAACCTTCCTATTAGAAACCACATTATTTATAACATTTTCTATTATAGTCACAACTGTTTTTCTGAACCCTATTTCAAAACAAATTGATAATCGTATAGAATTTATTGATTATACTTTAAGAAAATCAACATTCTTATTAAATTTTGGATATGAAAGATTAACAACTTGTGTTGGATTACTTACGGAAGAAATAAATGAACTAAATCGTCAAATTAAACTTGTTCGTACCTATACTAATTCTCATTTTGAGACAGAAGTTCTTAAAGTTCAAAAAGAAAACAATGAAATATTAAGTAAATTAAAAGGCAATCTTGCTATTAAATCAGCATATCTTTTTGCAAATTTAGCTCAAGATTTAACAATATTAACAGACGAATTTTTTAAGAAAAAATTCCAATCAAAATAAAATTTGTTATTTAAATATTATAACTAGATCTATATAAAAATTATGGAATGGACATCATTTTCGTTCTTATTGAATAATGAAGAACCGTTTATAAAATTAAACACTGATATTTTTGAGACAAATATTGTAAATATTATTCTTCTTATTGGTTTATTAATATATGCAAATAAAATATCTTTTAGTGTTACATTAGAAAACCGTAAAGAAGAAATTATTCAAACTATTGAGAACGCCCAAAAAGATGTTGTTGATGCATCAAATTATTATTATTTAGCAGAAAAAGGATTTACACAAAGTGTATTTTGGTTACAATCATGGAAAAACATCTACCAAAAAGATAAAATGAATTTTATAAGATTAAAATATACAGCTGTTAAAAATTCTTTAATAGAAGTTTTTACCACAACAGAAAATTTAATCCAAAATTTTGAAAATAGAGCTTATGTATCATTACAACGTTATATTGTATTAACTGCAGCAAGTAAAATTTTAAGAAAATTTTTCTTTCTATCTAAAAAAGAACAATCTCAATTAATTGAATTAACTATTTCTAAATTAGGAGAGTTTACAAAATGAGCACTAATACTAAACTTGTTAAAACCTATGCAAAATCTCTTTTTCAAAATTTAATAAGTTCAAAAGAAGTAAAAAAAGAAAATTATAGTTTCACTCCTGCTAATATAACTTCAAAACAAGAAAATAAAATTTCAGCAAATATATTTATTATTGGAGAAGAGTTATTAATAATTCGATCACTTTTAATATCATCTAAGAAATTAAAAACTGTTTTTAAAAATCCAACATATCAAGAACAACAAAAACTAAATATTCTTCTTGAAATTTTTCCAGGTTTGACAATAACAATGAAATCTTTTTTAAAAATTTTGACGGAAAGAAATCATTTATCGCTATTACCACAAATAAGTGATGCATTTGAAGAATTATTATTAAAATTTAAGCGCATAACAAAAATTAAAATTTTAGTTGCAAGTCCTCTTTCGGCTAATTTTAGAGTTAATTTATTAAAATCTTTGCAATTGGTAACATCTTCAAAAGATATTATTTTAAATATTGGATATGATCCAAAATTACTTGGTGGATTAATACTTGAGTATAATTCATGTTCAATTGATGCAAGTATTTTGAAAGAATTTAGTTCACTTTTTAATAATATTTAAATTTTAAATACCAAATTTTTTGAAAAATTAATATACATAAACCTATTAAGAAACTTTTGATATTATAACCAAATATGAAAAATGTAAGCCAATTAACAAATTTTGTCGAAAATAAGTTAAATGAATATATGCACACTGTAGCCCGCACTGCAGATATAGGTATTGTTTTACAAGTTGGTGATGGAATTGCACGTGTATATGGATTAGAGAATGTTGCTTCAGGAGAATTACTAGAGTTCGAAGATCAAACCATTGGAATCGCCTTAAATTTAGAAACAAGTAATGTTGGGGTTGTATTAATGGGTACAGGGAGAAATATCAAACAAGGAAGTACAGTACGTGCAACTGGCAAAATTGCACAAGTTCCAGTAGGAGAAACATTATTAGGCCGTGTTGTTAATGGTTTAGTAAGTCCAATTGATGGTAAAGGTAATATTATTGCAACGGAAAACCGTTTAATTGAATCTCCTGCACCTGGTATTATTTCTCGACAATCTGTCTGTGAACCAATGCAAACAGGAATTGTATCAATAGATTCAATGATTCCAATTGGACGTGGGCAACGTGAACTTATTATTGGAGATCGTCAAACCGGAAAAACATCTATTGCAATTGATACTATTATTAATCAAAAATCTGAAGATGTTATATGTGTATATGTTGCTATTGGACAAAAATCTTCAACAGTTGCACAAGCGGTAACAATATTAGAAGAACGTGGTGCTCTAGCATATACATGTATTGTAGCAGCGAACGCTAGTGATCCTGCAACATTACAATATTTAGCACCATATACAGGTGCAAGTATTGCTGAATATTTTATGTATAAAGGAAAAAGTACCTTAATTATTTATGACGATTTAACAAAACAAGCTCAAGCATATCGTCAAATGTCATTATTATTACGTCGACCACCGGGACGTGAAGCATTTCCAGGAGATGTATTTTATTTACATTCACGACTGTTAGAACGAGCAGCAAAATTAAATAGTGATTTAGGTGGAGGAAGTATGACTGCCTTACCAATTATTGAAACAGAAGCTGGAGATGTTTCTGCTTATATACCGACAAATGTTATTTCAATTACAGATGGACAAATCTTTTTATCTAATGATTTATTTAATTCAGGGATTAAGCCAGCAATTGATGTAGGTATTTCGGTATCTCGTGTTGGGTCAGCTGCACAAATTAAGGGTATGAAACAAGTAGCAGGAAAATTAAAACTTGAATTAGCTCAATTTGCTGAATTAGAGGCTTTTTCACAATTTGCATCTGATTTAGATAAAGCGACTTTAAAACAATTAGAGAGAGGGAGAAGATTACGTGAACTTTTAAAACAACCACAAAATTCACCAAAATCTGTTCAAGAACAAATCGGAATTATTTATGCTGGTACAAATGGTTATCTGGATGACTTAGATATTACATTAGTAACTCCTTTTGTTGCTCTTCTTGAAGAGTATATTATGACTAAAGATTTACGCTTCTTTAATGATGTTAAAGAAACAAAAAAATTAACACCAGAAGGTGAAAGTTTTTTAAAAGAAATGATTATAAAAGTGAAACAAGAAATTAAAGTAGCATAAAAAATATTTATCTTTATACACTTAAAAATTTAAGTGTATAAAGATAAATATTATTCTATATTCTCATATCCGTAAGCTTCTAATTGCTCAACAAGCTCAATATTCCCCGTTTTAACTATTTTTCCCGCCATCATAATATGTACATGAGTTGGTTTTAAATACTGTAATATTCGAGGATAGTGAGTAATAATAATTAAAGATGAGTTTTTAATCATGTTATTATTAATTCCTTCGCAAATAATTCTTATTGCATCAATATCTAATCCCGAATCAATTTCATCTAAAATTACTAGTTTTGGTTCTAAGAGTAACATTTGTAATATTTCATTTCTTTTTTTTTCACCACCAGAAAAACCTTCATTTAAATTTCGATATAAGAATTCATTACGCATTTTCAATTTCTTTAACATTATTTGTGTTATTTCCATAAATTGTAATGGATCTAATTCTGGTTGTCCTAAATATTTTCTTTTTTCATTATAAGCAATTCGAAGAAAATCATAATTTGTGACACCTGCAATTTCAATTGGATATTGAAAGGCTAAAAATAAACCTTCATGTGATCGTTCCTCTGGTGCTAAACAAAGTAAATCCTTATTTTCAAATAAGACTGATCCAGAATTAATAGTATATGCAGGATGACCTGCTAAAATTTTAGAAAGAGTACTTTTACCAGAACCATTTGGGCCCATGATTACATGTATTTCATTTTCTCCAATTTTTAAATCAAGACCATTAATAATTTGTTTTTTTTCAATGGATGCTTCCAATTTATTTAATTCTAATAATATTTTATTCATGTATTATCCTATACTCCCTTCTAATTTTAAAGATAAAAGCTTATCGGCTTCTGTTGCAAATTCCATTGGTAACATGGTAACAACGTCTTTACAAAAACCATTAATTAATAATCCTACAGCTTGATCAATCGTTATACCACGTTGAGTTAAATAAAATAATTGTTCTTCACTAATTTTTGAAATTGTAGCTTCGTGTTCAACAATAGAATTAGAATTCCATATGTCTATATAAGGGTATGTACATGCCAATGAAGATGATCCTAATAAAAAAGAATCACACTGCGAAAAATTACGTGAACTTTTTGCATTTGCTGCAATTTTTACCAAACCTCTATAAGAATTTTTTGAATTTCCACAAGAAATACCTTTTGATATTATTTTACTTGTGGTTTTCTCACCTAAATGAATCATTTTGGTACCAGTATCCGCTTGTTGATAATTATTAGTTAATGCAATTGAATAAAATTCTCCTGAAGATAATTCACCAACTAACACACAACTAGGGTATTTCCAAGTTATAGAAGATCCAGTTTCAACTTGTGTCCATGAAATATTAGCATTTTTTCCAATACATAAACCACGTTTTGTAACAAAATTATATATACCACCAATTCCTTTATTATCTCCACTATACCAATTTTGAACCGTTGAATATTTAATATTGGCGTTTTCAAAAGCGACTAATTCAACAATCGCAGCGTGTAATTGATTTTCACTGTATTGAGGAGCAGTACATCCCTCAAGATAATTAACACTACTATTTTTTTCAGCGACAATTAATGTACGTTCAAATTGTCCTGAATCTTTGTCATTTATACGAAAATAAGTTGATAATTCTAAAGGACAAATAACGTTTTGAGGTATATAACAAAAAGATCCATCAGTAAAAACGGCAGAATTTAATGAAGCAAAAAAATTATCACCGGTCGAAACTACTGTTCCAAGAAATTTTTCAATTAGTTTAGGATAATCTTGAATTGCTTCAGAAATTGAACAAAATATAACTCCAGATTTGGCTAATTTCTCTTTATATGTAGTTCCAATTGAAACACTATCAAATACCGCATCTACTGCAACATTTGATAATTTTTTTTGCTCATCTAATGAGATCCCTAATTTTTCAAAAGTACGTAATATTTCAGGATCAACTTCTTCGAGTGAATTTAACTTTTTCTTTTTTTTTGGAATTGAATAATAACTAATTTTATCAAAATCTAATGAATTTATTTGTAAATTTGCCCAAGTTGGGAATTTTGTTTGCAGCCATTTTTTATAAGCTTTAAGCCGAAAATTAAGTAAAAATTCCGGTTCCTTTTTTTTATTTACTATTAATTTAATAATATTTTCATTCAAACCTATTGGAAATATCTCTTTTTCAATATTGGTTTTGAAACCATATTTATATGGTTGGTTAATAACTTGATTTATTTCAAAATTTGTTTTATTTTTTTGCTCAGTCATAAGTAGGATAATATAAAAATAAACGTTTAGATATTACTTATTATTATAGATTTATTATATTCCGAAAATATGCAGTATCCTTTTTGCTAAATTAAAATTAGCCTAAAAAAAAAAATAAACGTATAATAAGATTTAGTGATATATATATATATAGTTAATAAATAGTTTTTTAAAGCTTTTACTCCTAGATTTATGAAAAATGTAACAAAAAGTATTTATCGTAATATTTTCTTTGTATTTACTCTTTTAACTTTTAGTTCATCGTGTTTCGCAAGTGAATTAGATGAAGCGGTTCGAACTGTTCAGTTAACACCAACAAAAAAAGTTGTTCTAACTACAGAACAAGTAAAAAGAGGAAAAAGACTTTTTAACAGTACATGCGCAACATGTCATACCGGTGGAATCACAAAAACAAATCCAAATGTCGGATTAGATGCAGAAGCATTAAGTTTAGCAACACCTGCTCGTAATAATATTGAATCTTTAGTTGATTATATGAAAAATCCAACAACATTCGATGGATTAGAATCAATCGCTGAAATTCATCCAAGTATTAAAAGTGCAGATATTTTCCCCAAAATGCGTACTATAACAGAAGAGGATATGTACACAATTGCAGGTCATATTTTAATATCACCAAAAATTGTAGCAGAAAAATGGGGTGGTGGGAAAATATACTATTAATAATTATTAATAGTATATTTTTTTCTTAGAAATTAATCATATTTTTTATCGGAAATAACTTTTTATAATTATGGTATATCAAACCCCCGAATTTACTTTAGTTATTGGTTATATGATGTTACTTTTTGCGGATTTTCTGGGCTATTTTTATTTAATCTTAAAAATTTATCGTATTTTATGTTTTAGTAAAATTACATTTGATCAATTACCACTATTAAATCCATATAAATGGCCTTTATCTTTAGTTCGTATAACAACGAAACCATATTTTCGCTTTTGGTCAAAAATGTTGCCAAAGCTAAAATTAGGAAAAGCCGCATATGATATGTCAGCTATTTTAGGACTCGAAATGTTATCTATAATGATTTCTTGTATGTTACAATTTCGAGCATTTGTTTTACTGGAAGTTCAACAATTTTTAGTTTAATGGAAATATAAATTGTTAATTGATTAAGTATATGATATAAAATGAAAAGTATTATCTTATTAAATATTCTCTAATAAATATGCTTAAAATTCGTTTAAAACGAACAGGAAGAAAAAGAAAACCTTTTTATAGAATTGTAGTAATGGAAAATTTATCACGACGTGATGGAAAAAGTATTGCTGAAATTGGCTATTATGATCCAATAAGTAAAATTTTAAATTTTAATAAAAAAGCACTTCATACATACATAAATAGTGGTGCTCGTCCAACAAATACAGTTCGACATTTAATTCAAAGAATGTTTTTTGACACTTTATAAAAATAAAAAATTATAGAATAGGGTTAATGTTTAACCCCTATTCAAATTTTATTCACTATCAATAAGAAGTGATACTAATGTTAATGCATTCCACAATAAACAACGTAAAGATTTAGCGAAGTATACTAATCAACTTTCAAAAGCATTCACAATTTTTTTTCAATCAAATCATAACCATAAAGAAATCTTATTTGTGAAATTTTTTCGAAAATTTTAAATCACGACATATTAGCATTTAAAAATAATTCAATTATTGGTCGATTTAAAGCTTCTAAAACTATTTGTATAGAAAAAAGTTCTTTACTAATTAAATTTATATGTCCCCAATTTTTCAGTTCTTCACTTAAGAATATGTAAGATATGCCACTACCTGGAACAATTCCTTTTTTTAATGAATATTTTATAATGTTAACAGCATTTTCAATTTTTTGCCGTTTTTCATCAAATTGATATTGATTTGAAAAGCCTATTTTAGTCTTTATAGTATTTCCTTATAAACGAGCAATACGTATACGTATTATATTTTTTTCATCTTCATTATTATTTGTTAGTAACTCTTGATTTAAATTATTAATACATCTTTCTGCAATCACTTTTTAAAATTTTGAAACAATAAATGTACTTTTTTCTTTTTTTATTATTACTTTTTCAGCTTGTCCTAAATCTTCAATCTTGAAGTTTTTTATTTCCCCTTTAATCCAAAATAATATGAATGTATCAAAAGTGATAAATCTTGTAAAATTTCCGTTTTAAGAAATTTTATATAACTAAATTTAACAACAGTAATTTTTAATTTTTTTTGAATATTATTTAATATTAATGAAGAAACAACACTTTTGTTTATTTCTTCCATAATAATAATTAATGAACTATTGTTTTTTATTTTTTTTATATTCAATTATAGTATTAAGTTGATTTATACATTTAAGTGGTCTGGTTACTATTAATAAATATGGTTTTTCATAAACCACATCAAAATTTTTCATATCATTAACAAAATAAGAAGAGGTCTAGGCATAATTCAATTGGATTCCTTGAACTATTTCTATTTCATTATCCGAAGAAATATTTTCTTCAATAACAAATAACCCATCTCGTTTAATTTATTCAATAGATCTGGTGAA
The DNA here is from genome assembly GCA_964036045.1 of Eutreptiella sp. 'Long Island Sound 2002'. NCBI lineage: Eukaryota > Euglenozoa > Euglenophyceae > Eutreptiales > Eutreptiaceae > Eutreptiella > Eutreptiella sp. 'Long Island Sound 2002'. Next base: position 52,448 of record CAXIWF010000386.1, on the reverse strand, counting down.
AACTGAAAAAAGTTGTGTATTTATTTTTTTTTACCTCCTGACGTTTTAAATACGCCTATAATTTGTTCAAGATTAGAAAGATACAATAAAATTTCTAATACTTTTTTGACTAAAAAATAACTGATTTTTTTTTACCTTGACTTAACAATTACAGAATTATATCCATTAACAATAAAATTTAGTGACCACTGTACTAAGTAACCGATTATAATAATTGTAGTTGTTGAGCCATCTCCAGATATTTTATATGTTTTAAAAGCAGCTTATTCAAAAAGTTTACGTAAAGTATTGGCACTTTTTGAAGAAAAATCTAACTTTTTTATTAAAATAGAACCACTCGTAACAATTTTTATATCATTTTTTTTGTTCGTAATGATAGCATTTTTAACAATTGGACCGAATGTAATTTTTACAAACTCATTAATTTCGTTTAGTGTTTTTATACTTTTATTTAATTTTTTATATAATGAAAATAGATTAGGCATATTGTATTTAAAAAAAATATATATATCTATTAAAAACTTAAATAATAAAAATTTGCTTATCAATCAAAATATATTTATATATATATAAATATATATAGGGCTTGTAGCTCAGTGGCTAGAGCACGTGGCTACGAACTACGGTGTCAGGGGTTCGAATCCCTTCCTGCCCAATAGTTAAAAATCTTTTATGGTCATTATGATGTTATAATAATGCAATTAGTGAATATTATTAAATGGGATATAGCCAAGTGGTAAGGCAATGGACTTTGACTCCATCATTCGTAGGTTCGAATCCTCCTATCCCAGTTACAAAAAAATAAAAATAAACAATAAAAATGATTCAATTTATTAAACCAATTTATGAAAAAAGATTACCTTTTATAAAATTAACTAAATCAAAAAATGGACAGACTGGGACTGCAACTTTTGTCTTTATCTACCCATTTATTTTTAGAAATTCTCTCTACTCATTCACTCAAATAAATGGTATTTACTTAATATGGGGCAAAAAAGAAATAATTTCAACAGATATTGAGATTATTTTTCGTAAAGGCAAACCTTTTTTACTAAAAGCTATTTTTATTTTTAAAAATAGTATGGAATGGTTTAATTTTCTTAGCTTTATGCAATTTTATGCTAATGAAACTGGTCTTTCTTTTAAGTCTTCAACCTAGTTTTACCCTAAATTTAATTTATCTTAATAAAGTTTAATAAAATGGAATATTCTTTACAGACATTAAACCAACGTTCCCGCTTAAAACATTTAACACTTACTAATATTATTGACACCTTAAATTTGATTGGATTTGAAGTTGATGATATTTTTTTTGAAAATACTTTTAATAATAAAGATTATCAAAATATAAGACTGCTTTTAAAAGTACCTGCAAATCGAGAAGATTTAGCAAATGAACACTTGTTGCTTAAAGATCTTCAATCCATCTTTAATTTTTCAGTAAAAAATCAATGGAAACTTTTGAAATCTTATTACTCATTTATTTTGAAACAAAAATATATTAAATCAAAAAAGAATCACTCTACAAAAATAAAATCTACGGTTCCAAATGTTCTTATTTTTATTAGTGAAATAGAATATCATTTACAAGATTTTTCGCCTTTTTGGATACAAAAAAAACTTATAAATAGTGGCTATAAGCCACAAAATAGTATAGAAGATCTTTTATCATTAATTCTTTTAGAATGGGGTGAATTAATTTCATTTAAAAATTATGAAATGAGTTCTCTTTTAAATCTTAGTATCTTATCAACTAACGAAATAATGGAAGATGAAATTGGAAATAAAAAAATAATTCCAAAAAATACAATAGTCGTAAAAGATTCCAAAAATAATATTATTAGCTTTCTTGGTAGATTTGAAACAACTTATTCTTCTTTAACAAAGCATAAAAAAGTTTTTGAAATTATTTTTTATGATATTCATGAAAATCAATTATGTCTTAACCCTTTAGAAAGTAATATATCATTTCGTTATTTACGAAATATGTTTTTAATACATTTAAAATCTAGTCTACAGCGCTTTTTAACTCTTTTAGAATTAATATATCAAGGGAATATTTCACATAATATAGTTTCAACAATTCAAAGTGTCAAAAAAGTTTCTAATTATCGTTTTTTAAAGTTAAATAAACAAAAATTATTAAATTACTTAAAGAGTAACACATATAACCAAAATATATTCGAGAAGGCAGGTTTAAAATTAGTATGTAGTACTAGTAAACAGCTATATTTTCAAATTCCAATAACAAGAAATGATTTAAAACGCGATGTTGATATTATTGAAGAGTATTGCAGATTCATTGGCTATTCAAATTTTTTTGAGATTCCTCCAATAAAAACTTATAAAATTAAACAAACAAAAATTAAACATCTTGAATTTATTAAAACGTATTTTTTAAATCAAGGATTTCAAGAAATTAATACAAATCCTATTCAAGATTCAAAAAATAAAAATAGTCAATCTATCTTACTTACGAATCCATTAACAAATGAATATAGTTTACTTCGTACTGAACTTATCACACAATTATTCGATAATTATTCTCGAAATGTTCGAGCTGGATTTGATACAAAAAATTTTTTTGAGATTGGTCGAGTTTTTAAAAAAGTTAGTACAAATATTCATGAAATTGATAAATTAGGAGGAATTTTTCAAATTGAGAACATTAAAAAAGACGTAGATAATTCTTCTGAATGGTTTTTTGCAAAAGGTTTACTTGAGAATTTTTTACTTCAATTTGGATATACAAAATATCAGATGAAGGATTTAAAATTGTCACATACATCACTTTTTCATCCGACCCGTTCAATAGATATATTAATACATAATAATAATATAGGTTCATTTGGAGAACTAAATCCAAAATTTAAAAAAAGTGCATTTTCAAAATATGCGACTTATTTATTTGAATTTGATCTTAGTTATTTTAAATCGTGGCGTTTACAAAGTCAAATAAAAAATTATAATATTTATTCCAAGTATCCTATAATTATTAAAGATTTATCATGTTCTTTAAGTAAACAAATTTCTTTTGTTGAGTTGAAAAAAATGATTTATAATTGCTCAAACAATTTAAAATCGGTTGAGTTTTTTGACCTATATTTTAGCGAAAAAGAGAAAGAAACAGTTAATATAAACATTCGTTTAAAATTTCAATCTTTTGAAAAAACATTATTAACATCAGATATAGAGAAATGTATTAATAGTATTCAAAAAAATCTGAATAAAAAATTTTGTGTAATTTTTGATATATAACTATTCATTCACTTACCATACATTTTCTATTTTTTAATAATTAAAAGAAAAATAATTTATTAAAAGCCCTATTATTTTTAAAATACAGGTAATGATTAATAATCATACAAATATAAAATATTTTTAGTATTAAAATTTATGATTTCCGTTTGCCAAGAATATTATAAGAGCAATAATTCTGACGCATTTTATCAGTGTTTTAGTGAAGATACATTTGATGAAGCTTATGAATATGATGAATCAAAAAAAGGTCCCGCATTAGATACATATGGTACAGATATAACGAAATTAGCTCGACAAGGAAAATTAGATGATTGTTTTGGACGTGATAGTGAATTATTAGAGATGATGGAAATTTTAGTGCGACGTCAAAAAAACAATCCTGTATTAGTCGGTGACGCAGGAGTAGGAAAAACAGCAATTATTGAGTTGTTCGCAACTAAAATTGTTAATAATTTAGTTCCTTTTGTTTTAGAAGGTAGGGTAATCGTTAGTCTTGATTTAGCTCGAATTGTAGCTGGCTCTAGATATCGTGGTGAATTTGAACTCCGTTTTCAACGCGTATTAGATGAAGTACTTGCACAACCTAATATAATAATTTTCATCGATGAAATACATACTTTAAGTGGTACTGGTTCTGCAGAAGGTTCTTTAGATGCAGCAAATATATTAAAACCGGTTCTTTCTAGAAGTGGTTTTCAATGTATTGGAGCCACAACAGTAAAAGAATATCAGAGAATTGAAAAAGATCCTGCATTGAATCGTCGTTTTCAACCAATTCGAGTAAAAGAACCTAGTGTTGAAGATACTATTAAAATATTATATGGTTTACGTCCTAGTCTCGAATCATTTCATAATGTTACCCTTGAACCAGATGCATTACGTTTAACGGCTGAGCTTGCAGCTCGGTATATCTATGATCGTTTCCTTCCAGACAAAGCTATAGATCTTATTGATCGAGCAGCAGCAAAGGAGGTAATTAAAATAACAAATGTTACCGAAGGTTCAGTTATTTCTGCTGTTGTTAATGCAGCCTTAAATGTTCTTGGAACTCTCAAAGCTGAAGCTTTTCGACGTGGCGATATGCCCTCAGCATTTTTATTTCAAGAAATTGAACACGCATATCGTAATTTTTTACTTCGTTGGGTTGAAAACCCTCTCTTAATACCAGAGGTTAATGAACCCTTACAAGCAATAACTGTATCTTCTCCACTTAAGCAAGAGTTCTTTGATATGATGCGTATATCTATTTTAAAAAGAGTTGATGATATCTTATTTGCTTCGAGTAATGTACGTGTAGACACAAAAAGACGTAGATTAATTAAAAATTTATCACCTTCAAAAAATGAAGAAATTTATACGAAAGTAATAAATAATAATATAAACAAAAAAAAATCAAATGATTTAAGTATTTATCGTATTTCAGTTTTTTTATATGGTGAATGGTTAGAAGGAGAACGTCTTAACTTTTTCACATCGATATCAGTTAAAAATCAATTCTTTAAAGAACTAAATCATATTATACATGAATCGAATATTTATGATTATTTATCGAATGTACGTTCACTTTTATTTAAAAATATACTTTCTTTTTCTCGTGAGAAGGATTTTTTAGAAGAAGATATTGAATCATTTGAAGAAACAATTGAACTATTAAGTGAACTTGAAGAAAAAAGAATTGAAGTTTTTAAAGATTTTGCGCGAAATTTTAGACCAATCATTAGAAAAGGAATTATAGATAGCTTAAAATGTAGTTCAAAAATTACTTTAACAGAAAAAGAATTAGTTTCTGTATATGCTTTATTAGGTTTTTATTCAACACCAACAGGTCAAGACTTTTTAGAAAATTTAGAAGATCCTGAATTAATTCGTCTAGCAAGAAATATGGGTGATTTTAGTGGTTTAAAAAAACGTATTACACATACTGAAATTCGCGCATTATTATCTCATATGACTGGTATACCAATGCAATCAATTAATAGTATTGAAACAGATAAATTACTTAATTTAGAATCAACTCTTCATACAAGAGTTATTGGTCAAGAAGAAGCTATTTCAGCTATAGCAAAAGCTATTAGACGTTCTCGTCTTGGTATTCAAAATCCTACCCGTCCAATAGCGAGTTTCCTATTTTGTGGACCTACTGGAGTTGGAAAAACAGAAGTTACAAAAGCTTTAGCTGTTAGTTTATTTGGAGCTGAAAGTGATATGATTCGCTTTGATATGTCAGAATTTATGGAAAAATTTACTGTTTCAAGATTAATTGGTTCACCTCCAGGATATGTTGGTTATGATGAAGGAGGTCAATTAACGGATTCTGTTCGTCGTAAGCCATATTCTGTAGTACTTTTTGATGAGGTTGAAAAGGCTCACCCTGATATTTTGAATATTTTATTACAAATCTTAGAAGATGGACGTTTAACTGATAGCCAAAAACGTTTGGTTCCATTTGAAAACACAGTAATTATTATGACTTCGAATGCTGCCGCTGAGGAAATTCAACAAATTATTAAAGATCAAAGAACATCAAATATAATTGAATCGCAAAGTGAGAAATACCCTTCAAAAAATAAAAAAGATAAACCTGAATTGTCTTCTAGTTTCCATGATGAATATTCTGGTGCCATTGATTTTTTAAATTCTCCAATTCAAGAAAACTTTTTATCTGATTTAAAAGGTCAAATAAATGTTGAGTTTGAACGTTCTTTTAGAGCAAGTACAGCATATACCAGATTAGAACGTCAACTTAAAGAATCAAAAGAGGGTATAAAGGATAATAATGAGGAACATTCTGAAAAACAAAAAAATCAAGTCACATTAAAAAGTGCTGTTTTAGAACGTTTAAGCACGATGTTTTTACCCGAATTTTTAAATAGATTGGATGATATCATAATTTTTCAACCATTATCGCCTGAAGAACTAAGAAAAATTTGTGATATTATGATTAAAGAAGTGATAGAAAGAGTTCAATCAAAACGAATAAATTTAGAAGTTGATGATAAGGTACGATTAAAATTAACCCGTGAAGGCTATAATCCAATTTTTGGTGCTCGTCCATTACGTCGTTTAGTAACAAAATATATTGAAGATCTAATTTCTGAAAGTTTACTAAAAAATCCGCCAGTAAATAAATCTCAAACGGTTAAAATTATTCTTGATGAAAACGATCAAATTACTCTTAAATTAGAAAAAGAATCTAATATTAGTATAGCGATTATTTAAATTGACATAGAATAGATTATATATATATAATATAGTCTATTCTATAGACATTTTTTTTTGCTGAGATAGCTCAGTTGGTAGAGCAGTGGATTGAAGCTCCTCGTGTCACCAGTTCAATTCTGGTTCTTAGCATGAATTATTTTTTTAGTAATATAATATAATGTTATTTATTGTTGATCTTACTTTATTTATGTTATATATATAATAATAATTATATTAGATAATCAATTATTTGTTAGTAATAAGCGTCTTTAGTTCAGTTGGTAGAACGCAGGTCTCCAAAATCTGGTGTCGAGGGTTCGAGTCCTTCAAGGCGCGATTTAATAAGGTGGTTTGGAATATTCAAAAAAGTTATAAAATCCATATAAGAACAAATAAATTTATTCCTTCTATGGCAAAAAAAATTAAAGCATTTGTAAAATTAGCCCTTCCTGCTGGAAAAGCAACTCCCGCTCCTCCTGTTGGACCTGCTTTGGGTCAACATGGTGTAAATATAGCAGGTTTTTGCAAAGAATATAATGCAAAGACAGTAGATAAAATTGGATTAATTATTCCTGTTAAAATAACAATTTATGAAGATCGTTCTTATTCTTTTATCTTAAAATCGCCTCCTGCGTCGGTTTTACTGGCAAAGTTCGCAAAAATATTAAAAGGAGCTGCTGAACCAAATAATCAAAAAGTTGGAAAAGTAACAATGGAACAAGTTAAAGAAATTGCCACCTTAAAAATGAAAGATTTGAATACTAAAGATATAGAAAAAGCATCTTTAATTATTATAGGTACAGCAAAAAATATGGGAATTACTATAGAATCTAATTAACTTTTAAGGATGATATTTAATAATAAATATGAAAAAATATTCAAAACGTATTCAAGCATTAAGAGACATAATTAATAAGGAATCTTATATACTAGATAAAGGGATTAAACTATTAAAAAATTTGGGAAATGCAAAATTTAATGAGTCTGTAGAAGCACATATTTGCTTAAATATTGATCCAAAATATGCAAATCAACAATTACGAACGAGTTTAGTATTACCGAATGGAAATGGTAAAGAAATTAAAATTGCGGTATTAACAGATTCTGAAAGAGTTAAAGAAATGCTTTCCTTTGGAGCATCAATTGCAGGAAGCGATGATTTAATTGAAGAAATAAGTAATGGAAAATTAGACTTTGATTTACTTATAACTACACCCCAATTCATGCCAAAATTAGCAAAATTAGGACGTATTTTAGGTCCTAAAGGATTGATGCCTTCCCCAAAATCTGGAACCGTAACGCAGAATCTTAAAGAGACACTTTCTGAATTTAAAAAAGGTAAGTTGGAATATCGTGCAGATAAAACAGGTATTGTTCATTTAAGTTTTGGAAAAACTAACTTTACAGAAGAACAATTAAAAGAAAATTTATTAGTTGTTTTTAATTCAATTGAAAAAAATAAACCTAGTGGAGTTAAAGGAAAATATTTTAAATCTTTTTATATTTGTACAACAATGAGTCCTGCTCTAAGTCTCGAATTAAATAGTTTTAAGAAATAATTTAACTAATTGAATTTTAGTATTTTTTATGTTAAATTACTATTATGTATAGATTTATAAATTTGGGAATAATATAACATACTAAAATTTTCTAATTTATTGCCTATACTTTAATTATTTATAAACTTTTATTTATGAACGAAAAATTAAATACGATTATTGACCAATTAAAAACATTAACCCTTTTAGAAGCTGCAGAGCTTGTAACAGCTATGGAGGAAACCTTTGGTATTGATACGACAATTGCAGCAGCACCAATGGTTGCTGCATTAAATGGAGAAACCAATTCAACAGCTTTAGCTGAAGAAGAAAAAACAGCCTTTGATGTTTATTTAGAAGAAGTCCCTAGTGATAAAAAGATAGCGATTTTAAAAATTGTTCGTAATGTTACGGGATTTGGATTAAAAGAATCAAAAGAAATTGTTGATACTGTTCCAAAATTAGTAAAAGAAGGAACTACTAAAGAAGAAAGTGAAAGTATTAAAAAAGAGTTAGAAGCCGTTGGTGCAAAAGTAAGTATTAAGTAAATAATTAAGTAAATTTTTACTTAATTATTTATTATTTGTGTATAATTCACCGACTTTTTTTTGTTTTTCAAGTGCTTTAAAATCTGGTTCTATTTTTTCAAAAGGTTCCATTTTATTTTCGATCTCTAAGATAACTTCATAAATAATATCGAAAATATCTTCTACTAACTTGACTTCTCCAAGTTTATCTGTTGGAACAACCGTACGAGTTTTTTGTGATGCTTTTTTAAACATATCTTCGAGATATAAAAGCATTGCGACAACATCAACAGAATCTACTTCAAAGTCTACGCGTAGATTTGACTCCAATTTAACTTCCTCTTCTTCAATTTCATCTAATTGTTTTATAATTACTTTAACTATAACATTAAATAATTCATCAAAAGTTAAGGATTTTAGTTCCCAAGTTTTTTTCCAATTTTTTGAAAAAACCATTAAAATAATATTTTTACTTTTTATTCACCTCATTTATTTCACTCAGAAGATAGAATATAAATCTTTATAAATTAATATTAACACTAAAAAAATCTATTACAATAAAAAAAATATTTACTTTTAAGTAACTTGACTTTAATAATATCATCATTTATTATTAAAGCTAACAAGAAACTATATTATAAATAATTTATTATTTGTTTATCGCTTAATATTTGACTTTTCAATGTTTAAAAAATAGAAAAAATCATTATTTAATCATCGAGATGTAACGCAGTTTGGTAGCGTGTCTGCTTTGGGAGCAGAAAGCCGCAGGTTCAAATCCTGCCATCTCGAATTTATTTTTAACGAAATTTACTAAAATTTTTGATTCATATAAACTAATAAAACACCAAACTTTTAGGTCTATAAATGAGTTGGATTAAATTTTTTCAGATTTTAAAATAATTTAATTATATCAATTTAGTATTAATACAAAAACAGAATATAAAATAAAGTTAAGAGTTAGTAAATCGAAATATCAGTTTTCTTATAACGATAATTGGTTATCCATATTAAAAAGTATAGGTTAACCATATAGGTTCAAAATACTAGTACCCCCAAGGGAATTCGAATCCCTGTTGCCTCCGTGAAAGGGAAGTGTCCTAGGCCACTAGACGATGGGGGCTATCTACATGTATTCTAAACAATATGTGAATTATTTGTCAAGTCTCCTATTTGCGAAAAAATTATTATTATTTTTTTTTAATGGTATATATATATATATATATTTAAAAATTTAAATAGAACTGAAAAATTTATGTGTCCTGAATTAATTTTAGCAACAATTTATTTTTTTGTAATTATATCTATCAATATTTTTTTTTCTAAATTATTAAATAGTTATATTAGGACAATTAAAGAGTTACAGAAAATAAAAAATATTTTAACAATATTTCCTTCTCCTTCTGGATTAGTTATTTCAAATTTATATTTATATACAAAAAGTCAAATTAAAGAGCCAACTATACTTAAAAATTTTCATTTATTAACTGATTCTGAAGATATTTTAGTTCTAGGTAATTGTTATAAAAATCTAAATCAAACATTTAAGAAAAAAAATATTGATTTTCGTTCTTTTAGATATTATCTAAATTTATTAGAAAAGCAATCTTTAAATTCTTGATTATTACTCTAAAATTTAATGAAAAAATTGGGCTGCCTGGGACTTGAACCCAGAACTTATCGGTTAAAAGCCGAGTACTCTACCATTGAGTTAGCAGCCCAAACTATAATACTTTACATATTTAATGTACAATACAATAGTAAAAATTACTAATCTTTAATAAGATAGTGAAGAGTGTATTAAATGAAGAACACAAAAAAACTCTTTTATAACGATGAATTTAAATGCATTAAGTCAATTACTAACTGTATTTATTATTGTTTCAATTGGTCCAGCTTGTGTTGCATATTTAGCGACTAAATCTAAAAATACACTATAACATTAATTATATAATTATATATTAAATTATGGTAGTTAATACTAAGAATATCATATAAAAAAGAAGAAATACAAACAAAAAATATATTTGTTAAAATTTACTTCAGAGAATTAAGAAAGGACTTATATATTTTATTTAAATTATATAAAAATGGCTTTACCTTGGTATCGTGTTCATACTGTTGTATTGAATGATCCTGGAAGATTGATAGCTGTACATTTAATGCATACAGCATTAGTTTCAGGATGGGCAGGTTCTATGGCTTTATATGAATTAGCTGTTTTTGACCCTTCAGACCCTGTATTAAATCCTATGTGGAGACAGGGGATGTTTGTTATGCCTTTTATGGCACGTTTAGGTATTACTGAGTCTTGGGGCGGATGGACAATTACTGGTGAAAGTTCAACAACACCAGGAATTTGGAGTTTTGAAGGAGTGGCTTTAACTCATATTATTTTATCAGGATTACTCTTCTTAGCTGCTATATGGCATTGGGTATATTGGGATCTTGATTTATTCCAAGATCCAAGAACTGGTGAACCTGCATTAGATTTACCAAAAATTTTTGGAATTCATCTTTTATTATCAGGTATTTTATGCTTTGGATTCGGAGCATTTCATGTTACTGGATTATTTGGGCCAGGTATTTGGGTATCAGATGCTTTTGGTTTAACGGGACATGTGCAACCTGTAGCACCTTCATGGGGACCAGAAGGATTCAATCCATTCAATCCAGGTGGAGTTGCTGCACACCATATTGCTGCTGGTACATTAGGTATAATTGCAGGTATTTTCCATTTAACAGTACGTCCACCTCAAAGATTATATCGTGCATTACGAATGGGGAACATTGAAACTGTATTATCAAGTAGTATTTCTGCAGTATTTTTTGCTGCCTTTATTACATCTGGAACAATGTGGTATGGATCAGCAACTACTCCTATCGAACTATTTGGACCAACACGTTATCAATGGGATAGTGGATATTTCCAACAAGAAATTGAACGTCGTGTAGAGACTTCTCTTTCACAAGGAATTTCTGAAACAGAAGCTTGGTCACAAATTCCAGATAAACTTGCATTTTATGATTATATCGGTAATAACCCTGCAAAAGGTGGTTTATTCCGTTCAGGCCCAATGGATAAAGGAGATGGTATTGCCGAAGCTTGGCTAGGTCATCCAATTTTTCGTGATCGTGAAGGACGTGAATTAACAGTTCGTCGTATGCCTGCATTCTTTGAAACTTTCCCTGTTATTTTAGTTGATAAAGATGGTATTATTCGTGCTGATATTCCTTTCCGACGTGCTGAATCAAAATATAGTATTGAGCAAGTAGGGGTAAATGTAAGTTTTTATGGTGGAAAATTAAATGGGCAGACATTTAAAGATGCACCAACAGTTAAAAAGTTTGCTCGTAAAGCACAATTAGGTGAAGTATTTGAGTTTGATCGTACAAGTTTAGAGTCAGATGGGGTATTCCGAAGTAGTCCTCGTGGTTGGTATACTTTTGGTCATGCAAATTTTGCTCTATTATTCTTTTTTGGTCATTTATGGCATGGATCAAGAACAATTTTCCGTGATGTATTTACTGGTATTGGTCCAGAAGTTACTGAGCAGGTTGAATTTGGTGCATTTAGAAAAATTGGAGATAGAACAACACCACGTAAAGGAAGCGTTTAACTTGTTTTATTTTTAAATTTTTTATTAATCATAAAGTCACATATTTCTAAAAAAATATGTGACTATTCAATACTAATCTTAAATTGAAATATTATTATTATGGAAGCCTTAGTTTATACATTTCTATTAATTGGAACTTTAATGGTACTTTTTTTTGCAGCATTTTTCCGTGAAACACCAAAAATTTTAAGAAGCTAAAAACTTTTTAATATTTTAATCATCGTCTTCTTCAAATGGATCAATGAGATTTTCTGATCCTGGTCCAAATGAGCTATATATTGTTAATAATGTTACTCCTATAGCTAATGAGGCAATTCCAAGGGCTATAAATATAGTATCAAGATTCATAATTTTTTTTTTCTAATTTAGTAATATATATTATTTTTGTCTTTATTTAATTTATTAAATTCATAATTTAACTTTTATTATGGCACTAAAAACTCGTTTAGGTGAAATTCTTAAACCTTTAAATATTGAATATGGTAAAGTAGCACCAAATTGGGGTACAACACCTGTTATGGGTATTTTTATGGCTTTATTTCTTGTATTTTATTTGATTATTCTTCAAATATATAATTCATCATTAATTTTAGAGAATGTTGATGTTGATTGGAGTGCCTTAGAGGGTTAAGAAGAATATATATTTTATATATTCTTTCATTATAAAATTAGAAAAATTGAAATTTTTCTAATTTTATATTAGTGTAATCAAAAATTACTTTAAAGCTCCCTTTAAAGTGATAAAAGCTCAGAAATTGCAAAATTATTTGTATTAGTTCCACTATAATTAACAGAATCAAAACGAACAACAACTGGATAACGAATTGCTTCAGCTTTCTCAACACTTACTACAGTACCCACTTTATTAAACCAATACGATTCTTTTCGTAAGATTCTTACTTTTGTTCCTTTTTCTACCATATATAATTACTTAAATTTTAAATATATAATTTATATTAATAGCTTTATTATATTAATATTTTTTAAGTAAACCCTCTAAGATACTTAATTTTAATAAAAATAATAATTAATATTATATGTTAATTATTAATTAATATTATTGAATAAATTTATTATTATTTCCAAATAAGTAATAAATTTATTCTTTTAACAATATATTAAGTATATCAGCCATAAATATTTGTTTGAGGTGTAATTAAAAAAGTAATTACATTTACTTATTTACTTAAAATTTTTATCATAAAGATATTTAATACATAAAAACATTATGAATATTAAAACTTACTTATTTTTTTTTATACTTTTTTTCTTATTTACATTTGGTGATCGAATTGTTGTAATAGTTGAAAATTTATGGAAAAATGTTGCATCTCGTGTTTATGAAATTAATGATTCTTCAGAATCATTATTAGATTTTACTGGTTTAGATCAAACAGTATTTCAAGTTATTACAGATACAAAAATAACTTTTGAAGATGTTGCTGGAAATGAAGAAGCAAAAGAAGAATTAGTAGAGGTTGTCAAATTTTTGAAAGAACCTGATAGCTTTTCAAAATTGGGTGCAGGAATACCAAGAGGCGTATTATTAGGTGGACCACCAGGTACAGGAAAAACCTTATTAGCAAAAGCTATTGCAGGAGAAGCAGGTACCCCTTTTTTAAAAGTTTCAGGCTCTCAATTTGTTGAATTATTAGTTGGTGTTGGAGCAGCAAGAGTGCGTGAGCTTTTTGAAAAAGCACGTTCAATAAAACCAGCAATTATCTTTATTGATGAAATTGATGCAATTGCTCGGGCTCGTTCAGGAAGTAATAGTATGGGTGGTGGAAATGATGAACGGGAACAAACATTAAACCAAATTTTAACTGAAATGGATGGTTTTAAAGTTGATACTGGAATTGTAATAATCGCAGCTACCAATCGAATTGATATTTTGGATCCTGCAATTAAACGCGCTGGACGATTTGATCGACAAATAACAATCAACAATCCAAATTTACGTGAACGTCAAGCAATTTTAAAAGTCCATGCACGTGGTAAAAAACTAGATCCAACTGTTTCTATTTCACGAATTGCACAGCGAACACTTGGTTTTTCAGGTGCCGATTTAGCCAATCTTCTGAATGAATCAGCTATTCTTGCTACACGTCGTGAAAAACAAACAATTACTATGGAAGAAATTAATATTACTATTGATAGACTTGTTATTGGATTAGAAGGAAAACAAGTAAATCGTGTTAAAGCACGTCAATTAACCGGCTTTCACGAAATGGGACATGCTTTTGTTGGTAGTTTGATTAATGAAAAAAGTGGAATTGAGAAATTAACTTTAGTACCACGAGGTCCAACTCAAGGCACTACTTGGACACTTCCTTCACCAAGTCAGTATGATTCTCGTGATTTTTTTGTTAGTCAAGTTTTAATTGCTCTTAGTGGTCGTGCTTCCGAAGAAATTGTGGGTGGGATATCAGAGTGTACAGTAGGTGCTCAACAAGATTTAGCACAAATGACACGTAATTTACGTGTTATGATACTTCGTTATGCAATGTCACGTCTTCAAGAATTAAAACAACAAGCTCAACAACGTAATTTATTCTTTTTAGGAAGTGATGTTAAACAAGAATTGAATAATATTATTGATACATTTACAACAAGTTTTATGGATAGTACTTATCAAGAAGTTTTATCTTTTTTAGAAGCTATTCGTCCTGGAGGAGAACGTTTAGTTGATGAATTATTAGTTTCTGAAGAATTAAGTGGTCGTGAATTAAGATCTGTTGCTAAAGAATATTTATCTAACTTAACAAAATTGGAAATTCTTTATAATAGTCGTCAATCGTCATTATTTGACATTATAACTCCAGAATTACAACCTTTAACAAATGAAGTAAACAAAGAAATATAATGTATGTAAATAAAAAAAAAATTACTTATAATAAGTAATTTTTTTTTTAGCAACTAAAAACTTGGGAAAATTAATGGATCTGGATATACAAAATTTATAAAAATAATAAATCCAGATGTGATTGATAACCAAACAGTTAATAATACGGGTGCTGTTGATAAATATTTTAGAAAATTATTCATATATATTTTTTTTAATAGATTATTATATGATATAGAATTAAATACCTTAAAATTTTAACGAGGAGATACTGTTATATCATCATCGGATGCTAATAAATCACCATTAACAAATTCCTTCCAAGAATCGATTGGCCATAAAAAGCCAGAATTCATAATTGAAATAGCTACAGGAACATTAATAATAATTTCATTTTCAAAAGCATTTGATGTTGTACTAGCATATTGTATATACTTTCTTCCTACCCATCCAATCCATCCAGTAATATAAAGAAATAATAAACCTGGTAATATAAATTCATTTGCATGATCAAATTGTCCACTAGCTATAATACGTGGTAATCCTTCTTTACCACACAGTAAATTTGAATTACCATATCTTTCAAAACGTGCTTTCGTTGCATCAATTTCTTTTAATAAAAATTTT
Source organism: Eutreptiella sp. 'Long Island Sound 2002' (assembly GCA_964036045.1). Classification (NCBI taxonomy): domain Eukaryota; phylum Euglenozoa; class Euglenophyceae; order Eutreptiales; family Eutreptiaceae; genus Eutreptiella; species Eutreptiella sp. 'Long Island Sound 2002'. Next base: position 36,832 of record CAXIWF010000386.1, on the reverse strand, counting down.
GCTTCTTTACTATCAGGGGTATAAAGTTTTAATCTGTTTTCTAATTTTTTTACAGATGATCCTAAACGTTTCTGAAATGCAGGTGATTCTTTACAAGGCTTTAAGGCATTAAAATCTGCATATGCTATTTGAACATTACTTGTTACTAATGAACAAGAAAATAATGTTAAACAAATAATTTTTGCAACTAATGTTTTTAAATTAAATTTCATTTGAAGATAAATATCGTTAAAAATAAGTTTCGCTAGTAGAATCGATATATATATTTATATATATTATAATACAGAATAAAATTAGTAAAATTTTTTCGAATTAATCCTTAAGATTTATAAATAACGGGATTGACGGGACTCGAACCCGCAACTTCCGCCGTGACAGGGCGGTGCTCTAACCAATTGAACTACAAACCCGAGGAGAGAGAGGGATTCGAACCCTCGGTATAAACAAATTATACAAAAGATTAGCAATCTCTCGCGATCGACCACTCTGCCATCTCTCCATTTTTCTAATGTTTCAGTAATAACTTTATTTAGGGTGGCTTCGGTTGGATTTGAACCTACGACCTAGGGCTTATGAGTCCCCCACTCTAACCAGCTGAGCTACGAAGCCCTTTTTTTGTATAAATATATATTGTACTTTAATTCAGTTAAAAATGTAAGATATTAATTATCTTACATTTTTAGACATTAAAAGAATCCTAGTGTAACTGCTTTATCAATTGGCATTGTTGCACCAATTCCGAACCAAATGGCAAATATTGTCCCTATAAAGAAGACCAACATTGCAATCGGACGTCTAAACGGGTTTTGAAATTTGTTAACATTTTCAATAAATGGAACTGTTAATAAACCTAAAGGTACTGCTGCCATAGAAGCGACACCTAGTAATTTATTAGGTAAAATACGTAATAAATTAAAAGTGGGATAAAAATACCATTCTGGTAATATTTCTAATGGTGTCGCAAACGGATTTGCTTTTTCACCAAATCCTGATGGTTCTAATATTGACAAGCCAATAATACAAGCAAACGTTCCAAGTATTACCACTGGAAAAATATAAAGTAAATCATTAGGCCATGCAGGTTCACCATAATAGTTGTGACCCATTCCTTTTGCTAATTTTGCACGTAGTTTTGGATCTGAAAGATCCGGTTTTTTAATAACAGACATAATATATATATATAATTTTCAATTATTTTGATTACTTTAAATAGTGTTTTATTAACTTAATTAGATAATTTACAATGGTCCTGAAATTCCTTGTTTTCTTATCATTAAGAAATGAGCCAGCATTAAGACAGCTGTTAATAGTGGTAAAACAAAAGTATGTAAACTATAAAAACGTGTTAACGTTCCTTGACCAACACTTGTTCCACCACGTAACAGTTCGACTAAAGTATTTCCTACAACAGGTATTGCTTCTGGAACTCCTGTTACAATTTTACAAGCCCAGTATCCAACTTGATCCCAAGGTAATGAATAACCCGTAACACCAAAAGATACCGTTACGGAAGCTAAAATTACGCCAGTTACCCATGTTAGTTCTCTTGGTTTTTTGAATCCACCTGTTAAGTAGACACGAAAGGTATGTAAAATCATTGTTAATACCATCATACTTGCAGACCAACGGTGAATTGAACGAATTAGCCAACCAAAATTAACTTGAGTCATCATATATTCAACAGAAGCAAATGCATCAGTAACAGAAGGACGATAATAAAAAGTCATTGCAAATCCCGTTGCAACTTGTACTAAGAAACAAACAAAAGTTATACCACCTAAACAATAAAAAATATTGACATGTGGAGGTACATACTTACTTGAAATATCATCAGCAATTGCTTGAATTTCAAGACGTTCTTGGAACCAATTGTAAACTTTTCCCATTATTAAAATAAAAGAATATTCTCTAATTATTTTTCACATTTAAGCACAAAATAAATTAATTAATATAAAACCAGCAATACCTATTATTTTAAGATTATGTATTGTTTGGGTTTCGCGATGAATCGCTTGATAATAAGCCAAATACAGCAATTGTAATAAAAAAAAATGCTGTTGCGTAAACAAATAATTTTAATGCTAGCATATGTTTAAATATAATCTTAAGTTAATATAGGGTACTAAAGAAAAATTTTATAAAATTTATATAGTTTCAACCAATCTACGAATAATTTCACGTTGACGAATTAATGTCCAGCAAAATGAAAATGTGATAAATATTAATAGTACTTGACTAAACAATAAAATCGGGTCTAATCTCCAACCATGAATAACAATTATTGAACTATAAACAATACCTAACGTCGTTATAAAAATATCCCAGTCTGTTGCTAAATTTGGATTTACAAATCGTAAAGTATATAAACAAATCATAGCAAAAGCAAAACTAACGCCAATAAGAAGTGCAGGTTCAATAATTATATTAATCATTTTTAAGCCCCAATACGCTCAAGTGGATCTAAACGACTTACAATAATTAAAGCAAGAGTAATAGGTACAATTACAATAATTAGTCCCCCAAATAAGCTTCCTAAAAAATTTGATAATGATGCTGTCATGATTTGTATTTTATAAAATTAGGTAAATGATTTCTTTTTTTTGTTATGTATTCGGAAGTATTTGGTTGTTAGATGAAAATTCATTATCCGGAGTTAAAAATAACATACAATGGCATTCTTTTCGTTCACGCATCGGAACACAAGGACAATTCCAATAAGCTAAACTAATTTCATCTTCTTTATTATCATAATAGCGACATGGACATAATGGTGCACCATATAATTCTTTATTTTTTGCTAATCCTTGAATAACGGATTCTGTTACTTCTGTATCAATACAAAAAAAAGTATTTGTAGATTTTGCATAGTTTGCTGCAAATTGTTTCATTGCCTTTATGATTTTTGCGTTAATACTCATAATTTTAAAAATATATAGATAGTACTTTTTTTATTTATTACTTAATATTATTAATTTTTATAATTATGAATAAGTAATTGAACGAGATAAAAATATACTATAATAGTAGAGTATATAAATTATATTAATGAGGTCCTAATGATTGCTCTTTATCTCCCAGCTATATTAATACCTATTATTGGAATATTTTTACCTGGAATTGCCATGGCTGTATTATTTATCTATATTGAAAAAGAAAACGTTGAGTAATTTTTTACCTCAATGTTTTCTGATAATAGATAAACCATAACTTTCATTAATTATAATGAAGAACCTAATCCTGCATATGAACCATAAATGAAAAGACTTAAAACCGTCAAAACACCCATTCCACCAACCACTGCAATTACCCAAAGAGGTATACGTCTATTAGTATCTGCCATAAAAGTTAAATAATTTAAAAAGTAAAAAAAATTTCTTTTGAGAGTTAATTAAAGAAATAACTTGAAAATAATACTGCTAAAACGAATATTAATAATAATCCCCAATAAAGAGATGTTCTATTTAATTCAACAGCTTGAACATTTGGATTTGGACCTGTCATAAAAACCTCCTTATCGTTGAATAAATTGCATTGAAGTAATTGCTCCTAAGAAAAAAACTGTAGGAACAGCAAGTGCATGAATGGCTAACCAACGAAATGTGAAAATTGGGTATGCAACTGAGCGATTAATATTTCTATTCATAAAGATATGAGTGATAAATTAATTTTTTAAGTTATTAAGCTAATTATTTAAGGTCTTCTAGCTCTTGGTTTACATTGAAGCGTTCATTTGCTAATGGTACTTGTTGTCTATCTTGTGTGAAGTATTCATCTGGACGTGGTGTTCCAAATACATCATAAGCTAATCCAGTACTAACAAAGAGCCATCCTGATAAAAATAATGTCGGAATAGTAATACTATGAATAATCCAATATCGAATACTTGTTAAAATATCTGTAAAGGGACGTTCCCCTGTTGATCCACCAGACATGTTTTTACTAATTAATGTGTAGTAAAAATTCTTCTTTTGTCACTCCTTAACGATAGAAAACTTTTTGTATAACTATTATTATATAAAAATATAGTACTAATCCTCTACTTTACATCTTATATTTATAGAAAGCGGGTAGTCAGAATCGAACTGACATAATCAGCTTGGAAGGCTGAAGTTTTACCACTAAACTATACCCGCTAAGGCTTATAGCCTTATATATTACTATATTTTGAAAAAAAACAAAAATCTTTTTTGTAAACTATATCTATATTATTAAATTTTCTAAGGGAACATTTAAAAAAGTCGATAATTCAATAGCTTTTTTTTCTGTTTCACTTGGATTTAATAATATTTGAGCTGGGAATAAAGGAATTTCTCTACGATCTTTTAAAACTAGTAAAATATTGCAGCGTGGATTTAAACCTTGCTTTATTAAAAACTTTATTTTTTTTATACTTTTAAATTCATAAGATAAAAAAATTGTTCTATTTTTTCCTGGGAACCCAAGTCGAACAACTCTAATCATATTTTCAATTTTCGAAAACTCATTATAACCACTCCCAACATTTAAAACAATAGTTAATAAATTGTAGATTGCTAAACCTAATGCCCCTGTTCCATAAAATAACATTACAATTCCTTGTGGTATAAAACTTATTTGACTTGTATCTGTTATATTCAATAAGTTAGTATGTAGATAACTTGATAATCCAGCTAAAAAAAAACCGCTACCAGCAAAAAAAAGGATTACCATAATACCAATACTACGAATATTTCGTGCTCCATTAATTGGTTCACGTATAATTGTTTTATTCATTTGATTATTATTTATTTTTGTTAAAAACAATTAAATCAATTTAATTGTTTTTAAGCCTATATATAATCCTGTCACTAATCCAAACATTAAACCACAAAGGATTAAATAATTTAAAAAAACGGTCATTTTCTTTTATTTTAAACTTATTAACTTAAATAATTTTTATATAATTAATTTTTTTTATCTTTTGACTATCATACTCTATAGTATATAAAATAAAAAAGTATAAAATCAATAAAAAATTTAATTCACTCTATTATAATAATATAATATAATAGAATAAGTTTATAAACATATAAATATAGCATATGATAATAAATAAAGCTGAGCAATTTAAGTTTTTAAGCATGGAAGAGATCTCAACAGTAGAAAGTAATGTAACAGTAGGATCTAGTTTAAAAAAGTCTCCATTTGATGTTGTTTCTATTTACCAGCAAGATCCTTTTGTAGCTAACTTATCAACACCTATTACGACTTCAACACTTACAAGAACATATTTAAGTCTTTTACCAGCATATAAAAACGGTTTATCGCCATTGCTACGTGGTCTTAATATTGGATTTATTCATGGTTATTTTCTTTTAGGACCTTTTGTTAAATTAGGTCCTTTACGCCATAGTGAAGTTGCAAACTTTGTTGGTTTTGTATCAACGCTTAGTTTAATTATAATTTTAACTGTATGTCTTTTAATTTATGGTATTGTAACATTTTCGAATAAAAAGACACAAATAAAACAATTTACAACAATAGATTTTTTAAATTCAAAAGGATGGAATCAATTTACTTCTGGCTTTATTCTTGGTGGATTTGGAGGAACAAGTGTAGGGTATGTTATCCTAAAACTCTTTGGTTCAACTATTGGTTGATTTTTTTTGTATGAAGGTTGATTTTTGATTAAAGGTTTGTTATTATATTATTTTAAATGCATTTCTAGAATTAAAGGTAAATATTATGGCAACATATAAAGTTAGATTACTGAACGAGGAACAAAATTTAGATGTTACAATTGATTGTGCAGATGATAAATTTATCCTTGAAGCAGCAGAAGATAACAATGTTGAATTACCTTATTCATGTCGGGCAGGATCTTGTTCAACATGTTTAGGTAAAGTTACAGAAGGAACAATTGATCAAGCAGATCAAACCTTTTTAGATGATGAACAAACAGGTGCTGGATTTGTTTTAACATGCGTTGCATATCCGACATCAAATTGTACAATTTTAACTCATGAAGAAGAAAATTTATACTAATTTTCTAATTTTATTATTGTGATAAGTATTTAATTTTTACTTATCACAGTATTTTTTTTAATTTATTTTTACTTTTTTTCCAATATTTTTAAAGAGCAAGCTACACCTGAGGGTAATTCTGTTTTAAGTAATAAATCAACAATTTTTGTTGAATTTGTTGATATATCAAAAAATCTTTTTGATAAACGTACTTCAAAATGTTCTCTTGAATCTTTATCGACATGAGGTGATCGAAGAACACAAAAACGTTTGATTCGTGTTGGTAGGGATACTGCACCTGAAATTGTACAATCGGTTCCAATTAAAGTATCATACAATTGTTGTGAGGCTTTATTTATAAGTTCACTATCAAACGATCTTAATAATATACGAAATTTCATAATAATAATATTTTTTATTCAGTAATAGCCGTTACTAAACCAGAACCAACAGTACGACCACCTTCTCTAATTGCTAAGCGCATACCTTTTTCAATAGCAATTGGTGCAATTAATTCGATACGCATTGTAATATTATCACCCGGCATAACCATATCTACTTTTTCTCCTTCAGAAGAGAACTCAATAATTTGACCTGTAACATCTGTTGTACGAACATAAAATTGTGGTCGGTACCCTTCAAAAATTGAGGTATGTCTTCCACCTTCATTTTTCGTTAAAATATATACTTCAGCCTCAAATTTTTTGTGTGGTTTGATAGAATTGGGTTTAGCTAAAACCATACCACGTGTTACATTTGATTTTTGAATACCACGTAGTAATACACCAATATTGTCCCCAGCCATTCCTTGATCTAATGTTTTTTGAAACATTTCTAACCCTGTCACCGTTACTGCTTTTGTTTCTTCAAATCCAATTAATTCAACATTATCGCCAACTGTTACAACTCCACGCTCAATTCTACCAGTTGAAACAGTACCACGTCCCGTAATTGAAAAAACATCCTCAATAGCCATTAAAAAGGGTTTTTCTACTTCACGTTCTGGTGTTGGAATGTAGTCATCAACATTTTCCATTAATTCAAAGATTTTATCAACCCATTGATTTTCACCTTTTTTGATCTGAGGGTTTGAAACCACAGCTTCAAGAGCTAATAAAGCTGAACCAGCAACAAAAGGAACTTCATCACCTATGTAGTCATAATTTGATAACATTTCGCGTAATTCAAGTTCAACAAGTGCAATTATATCTTTATCATCAACTTGATCAACTTTATTTAAAAAAACAACTAAACGTTTTACTCCAACTTGACGTGCCAAAAGAATATGTTCACGGGTTTGTGGCATTGCTCCATCTGCTGCTGAAACAACAAGAATAGCTCCATCCATTTGAGCTGCACCAGTAATCATATTTTTGACATAATCTGCATGTCCTGGACAATCAACATGTGCATAATGTCTTTTTTCTGTCTCATATTCTACATGTGCAGTATTAATCGTAATTCCACGTGCTCGTTCTTCAGGTGCTGCATCAATATCTTCATACTTTTTCATTTTAGCATTACCTAATGTTGAAAGTGTTGCAGTAATTGCAGCCGTTAAAGTCGTTTTTCCATGGTCGACATGTCCAATTGTACCAATATTAATATGTGGTTTATTACGTTCAAATTTATCTCTAGCCATGATTTTTTTAATTTATTTTTTTTTGTTTAAGTTGGTAGATTTTTTTAATACCATTAACTAATATTATTGCTATTGATCCTAAAGATCAATACTTTTAACTGTAATAATTAAATATAGAACAGATTTTTTAACGAAATTGAGCGAATGCTTTATTTGCTTCAGCCATTTTATGAGTTTCTTCTTTTTTCTTTATAGCATTACCAAGTCCTTTTGAGGCCTCTAAAAGTTCATTTGCTAATTTTAACGCTATACCTTTACCAGAACGCTTTCTAGAAAATTCTACAACCCAACGAATAGCAATATTTGTTGCACGAAATTTATTTAATAGGGTTGGAACTTGATATGTAGCTCCACCAACACGTTTTGCTTTTAATTGTACTCGAGGACTAATGTTTCGTATAGCTTTTTCAAAAATTAATAATGGATTTTGGTTAGTTCGAAACTCGATTAAATCAAGTGCTTTATAAACAATTCGTCTAGCTAAACGTTTTTTACCATCTTTTAAAATTCGATTTACAAGTAAACTAACTAAAAAATTATCATATTTGAAATCTTTTTGTGGAAAACGTTTTTGTGTAGAAATACGACGTGACATATTATATTAATCTCCTTTTTATTATTTTTTAACGGTTCCTGGAACAGGACGACGTGCACCATATTTTGATCTACCTTGTTGACGGTCTTTTACACCTGTTGAATCTAAAGCTCCACGAATAATTTTATAACGAACTCCGGGAAGATCTTTTGTACGGCCTCCACGTAATAAAACAATTGAATGTTCTTGTAAACTATGTCCTTCACCTGGAATATAAGCAGTAACTTCAAAACCACTTGTTAATTTAACACGAGCAACCTTACGAATTGCAGAGTTTGGTTTTTTTGGTGTTGTTGTATAAACACGTGTACAAATACCGCGACGTTGAGGACAAGATTTTAATGCTGGACTTTTTGTTAATTGTGTTATTTTTTTACGTCTTGTACGAATTAGTTGTTGAATTGTTGGCATATTTTTAATAATATTATTCTGTTATATCTTTTAAGTTATATTTTCGTTGGAATTTTTCAACACGTCCTTCAGTATCAATAATTTTCTGTGAACCTGTATAAAAGGGATGATTTCCTGACCAAATATCAACATAAAGTTCTTTTTTAGTTGTTCCAACTTCTAAAATTAATTTTCCATCACAAAAAATTTTTGTTTTATAAAATTCGGGATGTAATCCTTTTTTTGCCATATTATTTTAATCCAATGTCAATTCTATAAATATTATCGTTTTGAGTATTGCGAAGCTTTACGTGCTTTTTTTAAACCATATTTTCGACGTTCTTTTATACGTGCATCCCGTCTTAAAAGTGTATTTTGACTTAATATTTGTCTATATTCATTACTGATTTGACAAATTGATTTTGCAAGTGCTAATTTAATTGCTTCCATCTGTGAACTGATACCACCCCCTCGAACAATAATATCTATATCATATTTATTGTTTTGATCTATTAATATTAATGGCTTTTTTATTTGTTCACATTCTTCAGATACACTCGAGAAAAAATCTTTAAATTCTTTTTGATTGACTACAATTTTTCCGGAACCTTTTTTTAAAAAAATTTTTGCTACAGAAGTTTTTCTTTTTCCAATTGAACTATAAACTTGTATTGAGTTGTTCATTTTTATTACCCTCTTTTAATTTTAAAATTAGATAGTTATTTTTTGCCAATTTGTTTCTTTTAAATTATCAAGTGAAAGAGATTGTGCAACCAGATTTTTAGTTTTTTTATAATTTATTTGATTGCCCGCATAAATGTATAAACGACGATAATATTGACGTCCCAATACACCTTTTGGTAACATACCCCAAATTGCTTTTTCAATAATACGTGTTGGAATCCTTTTTTGTAATTGTTGGAATGTTTCAGTTTTTAAACTTCCTGGACGTTGAGAGGTACGATAATATAATTTTTGTGTTTCTTTTTTTCCACTAACAATTACCTTATCGGCATTTAAAATTATAACATAATTTCCTTGATCTATTCCTGGGGTATAATAACTAATTTCTTTCCCACGTAATAGCTTACTTGCTTCAGTTGCTAATCGACCCAAAGTTTTACCTGAAGCATCAATTACAAACCATTTTGGAACATGTGATTCTTTTTTAGGGAATATAGTTTTCATATTAAATACTTATTTTTTATATTTTTTTTTTGCAATTTGTGATGAGATAGTTAAAAAATCTTTATCAATAAAAAGTGGATAAAAAAGATTAACCAATAATTTAAGTCCTTCTTGAATACTCCTTTTTGGTGTAATACTTCCATTTGTTACAATTTCTATTTGTAATGATTCTTTAATTATACCTTTTGTATCATGAATTAATTTTATTTTATAATTTACTTTTCGAATAGGCATAAAAAGAGAATCTATTAATAAGGTTGTAGGTTGTCCCGGTGAAAATTTTTCATGTTTTCTATTTTTTCGATTTTCTTCAGTTAAATTATAGCCTTTGCCCTTCTCAATATCAATTTCGAGATATAATTCAGAGTTATCAACTATTGTACCAATATAAAGGTTTGGATTAATAATTTTTATTATATCTTTAGGTAGTTTAAACATTCCTGCAGTTACGATAATTGGACCTTTTACATTTAAAAATCCTCTAATTTTGCTACACTTAAGTTTATTTTTATGAATAAAAGATTCTTTAAAAACTATTTCTTTTAAATTTAAAATAACTTCCAAAACATCTTCACGTAATCCTGAAATCAAAGCAAATTCATGTTTTAAATTATTAATTCGGATACCTGTTATTGCAAGACCAGTTATATCTGAAAGTAATGTTCTTCGTAAAGCATTTCCTATTGTAATACCTTGTCCAATTTCAAGAGGTTCAATTACAAAACAACCATAATGATTTTGGCTTTTATCAATATAGCTCTCAATACAGGTAATTTTATTCATAAAAATATAATTATTTATAGTCTACGTTTTTTTGGTGGTCGGCATCCATTATGGGCAATAGAAGTTTTATCTTCAACGGATATTACAGTTAAGCCTAGAGACTTAAGAGCCCGAAGTGAAGTCTCTCGACCATTTCCACGACCTCTAATTATAACCTCAACTTTCTCCATACCCATTTCTATTGCTTTTAATGCTGCTGTACGAGTAGCTGTTTGAGCTGCAAAAGGAGTATTCTTACGTGTTCCTTTAAACCCTGAAGTTCCCGATGACGACCAACATATTGTATTACCAAGAATATCACAAATTGTAATAATAGTATTATTAAAAGTTGTTTTAATATTTACAATTCCAACAGCAACTAGTTTTTTTTGCTTTTTCTTTTGTTTTGACATATGATCTTTTTATTTTTTACGTATAAATATATTTTGACGACGGGAAGTACGATTATTTGTACGTGTTCGTTGCCCACGAACTGGCAATCCGTTTAAATGACGGCGGCCACGTCTACTATTAATATCAATTAATCTTTTTATATTTAAACTTATTAAACGTTTAAGATCTCCTTCTAATTTAAATTGTTCTGTTTCAAGAGCTTCGCGAATTTTTGATATATCATTTTCACTTAAATCTGAAACCTTTTTGTCTGGATTTATTTTGATTTCATTCAAAATCCTTTGTGCTCTTGAAATACCGATTCCATAAATTGCTGTTAAAGCAATATAAATTTTCTTTTTATTTGCTAAATTTCTTCCTAATAATCTGACCATATACCTTTTTTAACCTTGACGTTGTTTATGTTTTGGATTAATACAAATAACCAAAATTTTTCCATGTCGTTTGATAATTCGACACTTTTCGCACATTCGTTTAACTGAGGGACGTACTTTCATAATTTTACCAAAAATGATGTTAATAAATTTCTTCGAGATTATTTTTATAAAGTGATCGTATTGTTTTTTGAAGTTCATATGCAACTCCCACAACAATAATAAGGGAGGAAATATTAATTTGATTTAATAAATTACCTTGTATAAACTGTTTTGTAAAATCATAAAAAAATAATATAATACATAAGGAAATTCCACCAACAATTGAAGTTGAACGTACAACATTTTCCAAATATGAAATTGTTTCTTTTCCTGGTGTTATATTTACAATAGAAACAGATGCTTTACGTAATTGTTCTGAAATCTTTTCAGGATCCCAAAAAACAATTGTATAAAAATAATTGAATCCAATAATTAATAAATAATAAATAAATGTTCCAATTATTTTATTTTCTCCAATAATATTATTGCTTAAATATGATATAAATGGAACTAAATTCGAGGCAATAATAATTGGAAAAATACCTGCTTGATTTAGTCTTATGGATAACCCATTTTCTTTTAATTGAAATGATTTATTTGTTTTATTACTAATATTTGTTTGCTCTAAATTTTCTAAAAATGCTAATTGCCGTGCAGATACAACATCAATATTTATTCTAGCTGTTTGAGAAATACAAATAAATATCATCAGTATTAAAATAAATAAAACTTCCAAATAAAACATAGTCGTTACTTTTGACGCAATTTCAAATGTTTGTTTTCCTAATATACCTATAACAATATTAGTCAAAATGATTAGGGAAGTACCATTTCCAATACCTTTATTATCTATGACACTACTCAACCATACAATGATCATAGAACCACTAATAAGCTCGATCCCTGTAGTTACTAAATTTAAAATATCTGTATCATAAAAATAAGGTTTAATATAAAGTATCAAAAAAGTACTTTGTACTACTGAAAAAAACAGGGTTAATAATTTTTTATAAAGGGTTAATTTTTTTCGTCCCATTTCACCTTCTTCTGCTTGAAGTTTTTCCAGGTAAGGAAAAAGAGCGGTTAATAAATCAACAACAATTGAGGAATTAATAAATGGAATAATACCCAATGAAAAAGGAGTCAAAATACTTGTTCCTCCGCCAGAGTACATATTAATGATTTGCATCAAAGAATTTTTATTTTCTAGTTGTGTTAATGCTTTATTCAGTGCATTTTGATCAATACCGGATAAAGGAATTGTATTTCCAAATCGAAACAAAAAAAGAACAAAAAGAGTTACTATTATTTTTTCAGTTGGTCGTGTCCGATTTTTTGTTTTTTTAGAGAGAAATTCTAGCATATTTACCTTTTTTCATAATTTTATCATAAAAATAATTTTTACGAATTGATTGATATTTGCCAAGTTCTACCATTTCATTCAAAGTGTTGAGTGCTTTTATTGTCGCTTTTGCATTGTTTAAGATATTGCTAGACCCAAATTGTTTTGCAAGAATATTTTTAATACCGGCTAATTCTAATACTGTTCGAACAGATCCACCAGCGATTACTCCACTTCCTTGTTTAGCCGGGCGCAACATAATATTACAAGCTCCATAAGAAGATTTTACAATATGTGGAACAGAAGAGTGTATAGTTAAAGGAACAATTACTAAATTTTTCTTTCCATTTAAAATCGCTTTATCAATTGCTAGGTTAACGTCATCAGCACGACCTATACCAACCCCAACTTTTCTTTTATTATCTCCTATAATTACAATAGCTCGAAAAGTCATTTTTTTACCACCCTTAACAACTTTAGTTACTCTTTTAATTTGAACAATTTTTTCTTCAAATTTCATTTTTGATAATCTAACTTCTCGATATCGACGTTTAAAAGGAGATTTTATTATCGTTTCTTCTATCCTATTTTTTTCTATAATTGATTCCATAATTATATCCTTAAAGTTTAAATATTAGTTTTTTAGGTTAAATATTAAAATATTAAACCTATTGTGCGTGCACCTTCTGCTAATTTTGCAATTCTACCGTGATAAGGTCTTGTGCCTCGATCAAAAACAACTTTATTAATTCCTTTTTCTGATGCTTTTGTACCTATTACAGTACCAACTATTTGTGCTGCATTTTGTGTTGCGGTTCGATTGGATATTTTTTCTTTTACTTGTTTTTCAAGCGTTGAACTTGCAACTATTGTTTTACCATTTTCATCATCAATTAATTGGGCATAAATATGTTTATGTGAACGAAATACAGATAATCGAGGATACTCTTTTGTTCCAACAATTTTTTTTAGGTATCTTTTTTTTGATTGTGTGTATAATTTATTTATTTTTTTTTTCATTATTAACTTCTTATCTAATTATTTTTATTTTCCAGTTTTACCAGCTTTTCGTAAAATTTTTTCATTTTCATAACGTATACCTTTCCCTTTATATGGCTCTGGTGGTCGAACGTCACGAATTTTCGATGCTAAAAAACCAACACGTTCTTTATCAATTCCAACAACAACAATTTTTGTTGGTGATTCTACTTTTATCTCAAGATCATTTGGTATCGAAAATTCAATAGGATGACTGTAACCCATATTTAATACTAAATTTTTTTGATTAACTTGAAAGCGATAACCAACACCTTCAGCAATTAAAGATTTTGTAAATTTTTGATGAACACCTATTACCATATTTTGAACTAAAGCTCTTGTCAAACCATGAAACGAACGAATTTTTTTCGAATCTTCTTTACGAATAATGGATAAATGATCTTCCATTTTTTTGATATCAATACCCGGTAAAATTTCCTTTTCTAATAAACCGTATTTTCCTTTGATACTTATTTTTCTATTATCAATTGCAACGATTACACTTGTAGGAATTTTGATTAGTTTTTTCCCAATGCGTGACATTTTATTATCCTCATTTTAAAAATTTTATCCAATATAACATAAGATTTCGCCACCCTTTTTCAATTTTTCTGCTTTTGAATGACTCATAATCCCACTTGAAGTTGAAATAATTGCTGTTCCTTGTTCATATTTTAAAACATCAATTTTTCTTTTAAAATTTTTGTATCCACAAAAAATTCTTTGGCCGGGTTTACTAATACGTTTAATAACGGAAAATAAAGGTTTTTTTATCCACCAACCTTTATATCTTAAAATAGCTTTAATTTTTTTTTCTGTAATACTTTGGTTTTCAATATGATAATCCTGAATATAACCTTCTTTTACTAAAACCTTTAAAATTCCGAGGTTTAATTTACTATAATTAATATATGTGAAGGTATGTTTTGCCATACTTGCATTTCGAATTCGAGTTAGCATATCAGATACAAGATCGTTTGTCATTTTTTTCGTCAATTTTTATTCAATTATTTTGTATAGATTTTGCAAAAGGAAATCCAAGTTCTTTTAATAAGAAAAAACTTTCATCTTTTGTTTTGGCTGTTGTTACAATGGTAATATTGAATCCACGTCGTTGTTCAACATTATCATAAGAAATTTCGGGAAAAACTAATTGCTCTGCAATACCAATATTATAATTTCCATATTTATCAAAACTTGTTGTATTCACACCACGAAAGTCACGAATACGAGGAAAAACAATTTTAATTAATTTTTCTAAAAAAGCATACATTTTAGCTCTACGAAGTGTAACCATTAAACCTAGAGGCATTCCTTGTCGAATTTTAAATCCAGCAATTGATTTTTTTGATTTTGTTAAAATTGGTTGTTGTCCACTAATTAATCGAATTTCTTCTATCGCATTTTTTAAAAATGTTCGGTTTTGAGCATTCAGTCCAAGTCCTGAACTAATAATAATTTTCTCAATTTTAGGAATTTCATGTTTATTTTTATATCCAAATTCTTTTTCAAGAAGTTGACGCACATTTTCATTATAAGATTTTTTTAAGTTATCCATTATTTTTTCATTTTTTATGAAATATTATTTCCAGATTTTTTGAAATAACGTTGTTTTTTTTGCACTTTTTTTGATGAATCCAATGCAATTTTTGTAGAATTATCCTTTATTAATTTTGTGCCAGTACGACTTGCAATCATTGCTTCTTGATCCCATAACATTACATTAGAAATATCAAAAAGATATGGAATTTCTACTTTTTTCGTTTCTTTTCCTTCTTTATTTTTTGTATATTTTATTTTGGGTGAAATAGAGTCAATTACTATACTGTTCTTTTTTTGATTAATAAAAGAAATATTACCTATTTTTCCTTTTTCTACTCCCGTTATAATACAAACACGATCTCCAATTTTCACATGATTTTTCTTAATTTTTTTCATATTACTTCAGTAGCTAATGAAATTATTTTTTTAAATTGTTTATCACGAATTTCACGTGCAACAGGTCCAAAAATTCTTGTTCCACGAGGTTCATTTTCGGTCGTTATAATTACTGCGGCATTATCATCAAATCGAACTCCCATACCATCACGGCGTTTAATTGTGTGACGTGTACGAACAATTACTGCTCTTACAATACTTGAACGTTTAATTGGCATATTTGGTAAAGCATCTTTTACAACACCAATTATAATATCGCCTACATGAGCATATTTTTTATTATTTCCTAATACCTGAATACACATAATTTTTTTTGCCCCAGTATTATCGGCAATTGTTAAATAAGTTTGTGGTTGAATCATAAATGATTGGACTTTGTTAATATTATTTTTGATAAGATCTTAAAACTTCTTTTAATCTCCATTTTTTATGTTTACTTATTGGAGCACTTTCTTCAATTAAAACAATATCTCCCGATGTACATTCATTATTTTCATCATGTGTCATATAACGTTTTGTTTTAATTAAAGTCTTTCCATATTTTGGATGTTGGTAACGAATTTGAATGACTACAATTGCGGTCTTATTTGTTTTATTACTTACGACAATACCTATCCTTTCTTTTTTTGCCATATTTTTTATTATCTAGTTAGTTTTTCTAAAACCGATTTTTTAAATTTTAATTGTGCGATTCGACGTTTTGTATGAACAAATAAATGTGGTTTATTTACTTGTTTTGTGGATGTTTTAATTTTTAAATCGAATAAATTTTTTTGTAAAATAAAAATTTCTTGATCAATATCACTTATATTAACAAGAGACGATAATTCTGTATAACTTGGTAAACTCATTCTTTTATATCCTCACGAGTTAAAATTTTACATTTAATTGGTAGTTTATAAGAGGCTGTTTTTAATGCTTTTAAAGCAACTTCTTTTGTTACTCCATTTAATTCAAATAAAATATTTCCTGGTTTAATAACCACAACCCAATAATCAACATCTCCTTTTCCCGATCCCATACGTGATTCTTCCGCACGTGCTGTTACAGATTTATCTGGAAAGACTTTAATCCAAACTTTTCCACTGCGTTTTGTATATCTCGAAATAGTTCTTCGAACAGCCTCAATTTGTCTTGAAGTTAACCAGGTTGGTTCAAGTGCTTGTATGCCAAACTCTCCATGAACAAGTTGATTATTTCGGCAAGCTTTTCCTTTCATACGTCCACGGTGCATTTTTCGATATTTTGTTCGTTTTGGACTTAACATTTTTTTCTATAATAATTTAAATAAATACCAGAATTAATTAATAAATAACCAAACTTTTATTCCAATAACACCATAAATTGTTTCCGCTTCATAATGCGTATAATCTATTACAGCTTTTAAGGTATGTAGTGGAATTTTACCTTCACGTTTCCATTCACTACGAGCAATATCAATTCCATTTAATCTTCCAGAAACCTGAACTTTTAAACCTTTCATTTGAGTTAATTTAACTTTACGTATTGTTTGTTTAACCGCTCGACGGAATGGAACTCTTTTTTCAAGTTGATCTGCTATAAATTTTGCTATAAGCGTTGTGTCTTCAAATTGATTTCGAATAAATTTAAATCCAATATAATAATTTTTGTTGGTCTTTAATTGAAAATATCTTATTAAATCTCTAGTTGTACGTTTCAATAAAATATTTGTAAAATATTTTAAATTTCCTTTTGAATTATTAAGTACTGCCAAATTTTTTTGTTTATTTTGCTCAGATATTTCACCTAAAAATTTGTTAACTTTTTTATACATTTCTTTCGCTCTTGGAAAAAGGGTATGAATAGTTATATTTACATATTCTTTTTCTTCACTTTCTTGATTAATTCTATTTATTTCAATTTTTGAAATTGATAAAAAATCTTGAAAAAATTCTTTTGTTTTTTCACGAATTAAAAAATCTTCTTCAATTAAACTTGAATATGCCTTTTTTGTACTATACCAGTCAGATAAATGTTTTTGTGTTGTTACTAGTCTAAAGCCTTTTGGATGTGTCTTTTGTCCCACAATATTTCCTCTCTAATTTAATATTCAATCTTGTATTTCTGCTACTCTAATAGTTAAATGTGAAAGCTTTTTTTCAATTTTAAATGCTTTACCTTTTGCACGAGCACGCATTCGTTTTAAAATTGGACCTTGATTAACATAAGCTTCTTTAATAAATAATTTTTCTTTTTCAATATCAAAAGTATTTGTTGCATTTGAAACTGCCGAATAAAGTGTTTGCCAAACAACAGCTCCTGCTTTTTGGGGTAAATATTTTAATATTTGTAATGCTTCTTTGTAACTTTTTCCACGAATACGTTCAAGAATAACATTAATTTTAGTTGGGGATATTCTAATATATTTTGATGTTGCAGCTACACTTTCTTTCAAATTATTCATATATTATCTTTTTACTTTTCGATCAGTTTTTTTATGTGAACGGAATGTACGTGTTGGAACAAATTCTCCAAGTTTATGACCAACAAGTGGATCCGTTATAAATACGGGGACATGTTTTTGGCCATTATAAACACTAATCGTATGCCCAAGCATAATAGGTAAAATTGTTGAAGATCTTGACCAAGTTTTAATTATTTCTTTATTTCCTGCCTGGTTCAATTTTTGGATTTTATTTAATAAATGATAGGCAATATAAGGCCCTTTTTTTAATGATCTTACCATCTCAATTTTATTCTTTTCTTAAATTAATTTATTTTCGCGAACGAATAATAAAAATATTACTACTTTTATTTTTTTTACGTGTTTTTAAACCTAAAGCCGGTTTACCCCAAGGTGTCAATGGTCTTGCTTTACCAATTGGACAACGACCTTCTCCTCCTCCATGAGGGTGATCGATTGGATTCATAACAGATCCACGAACAGTTGGACGTTTTCCTAACCAACGTTTACGACCTGCTTTTCCTAACACGATATTGTAAAAATCTGCATTACTAATTCTTCCTACTGTCGCGAAGCATTCTTTTTTAAATAATCGTATCTCTTTTGAAGATAAACGAAGAACAACAAAATCATTTTCTTTTGCTAAAATTTTTGCTGATGTTCCTGCAGATCTGATTAATTGACCACCTTTACCAGGAAAAAATTCAATATTATGAACATCAGTACCTAATGGAATCGAACTAAGAGGTAGTGCATTTCCAATAGATATGGCACTTTTTATACCTGAAACAATTATATCTCCAATTTTTAAGTTCTCTGGATGTAAAATATAACGTTTTTCGCCATCTTCATAATGAATTAATCCAATATTAGCATTTCGATTTGGATCATATTCAATACTAACTACTTTTCCTTTTATATCATATTTATTACGTTTAAAATCAATTAAACGATATCTACGTTTGTGTCCACCACCTTTATGTCTAATAGTAATTCGACCTTTATTATTTCTCCCTTTTGCACGATGATTTGTTACAAGAAGTGTTTTTTCTGGATTTTTTTTTGATAATTCTGAAAAATCTAAAACACTTCTATTTCGTGTTGATGGTGTATAAGGTCTATAAATTTTAATTCCCATTTTATGAATTTAGATAAATTTTAACTTAGTAAATCGTTAATAAAATCACCTTTGCGGAGTTTCACATATGTTTTTTTATAGCGTGATTTTTTTCCAATAAAACGCCCAACACGTCTTTTTTTTGTTGGGATAATGCATGTATTTACTTCCAATATTCCAACATTAAATATTCTTTCAATAATATATTTAATTTCTGTTTTCGTTAAAGATCTATCAACAACAAATGTATATTGATTTATTCCATAAAGATTAATAGATTTTTCGGTCAATAACGGATACTTTATTAGGCTTAATAGATCACCTAAATTATGTGCACGATTTTCCATATGTTAAATTGATTAATTCTAAACTTGCATTTGATAAAACTATTTGATTTGTTTGTAGTAATTGTTTTATATTTAAACAATTTGCAACAGTAATTTCAACATTTTTTAAATTACGTGAAGCAAGCCAAAATTCTTTATTTGGTTTATCTAAAATAAATAAAACGCGTTCTTCAGCTTTAATATTTAATTTTGATAAAAATTTTAAAATATTTTTTGTTTTTATTGTTGAAACATTTGTATCAAATGCTTTATCATCTACAAAAGTTAACTCTTTCTTTTTTAGATAAAACGCAGATAATATGGCAAGCTTTTTCTCTTTTTTATTTATTTTTTTTATAACAGTTCGAGGTTTTGGCCCAAAAATTACACCACCCCCAACCCATAAAGGAGATCTTTTCGAACCAGCACGTGCTTGACCTGACCCTTTTTGACGCCATGGTTTTCGACCTCCACCTCGTACTTCTGACTTTGTTTTTGTAGATGCTGTATATTTTTTTGAGGTTTTTAATTGTGCTAAATAAACTTTATGTATTAATCCAATGGTTTTTTTATTTATTTCTATATTTTCTGATCTTGATTTTGGATCCATATTTTTTAATTAATGTTCATGCTTATTAAATTTCCGGCTTTTCCTGGAACACATCCTCTTACAACAATTAGATTTTTAGACGTATTAATATCGATTATTTCAAGATTTTTAATTGTGCATTTTGTAGTTCCTACCCGTCCAGGCATTTTTTTACCAGGAAAAACACGCCCTGGTGTCGAACCTGCACCTAAAGAACCTTGTAAACGATGATGTTTTGAACCATGGCTCATTGGACCACGACCAAAATTGTTTCGTTTTATATTTGATGTATTTCCCTTTCCAATTGTTAATCCTGTAATATTAATCTGTTGCCCAATTTCAAAAAGTTTAATAGAAAGCTGTTGCCCAACTTCATATTTTTCAATTTGATTTGTACGATATTCTTTAACATATTGAAAAGGAGGTAAACCAGATTTCATGAAATGTCCTAAATTTGGTTTTTTAATTTTTCTATGTGATGGTTTCATTTCTTTATAACCAAGTTGAATGGCATTATATCCGCAGTTTTCATTTGATTTAATTTGAGTAATATAACATGGTCCACTTTGTATTACTGTTACAGGAATAATTTCCCCTTTTTTATCAAATATTTGCGTCATACCAATTTTATTTCCTAAAATTCCAATAGACACAAGATTACCTTCCTTTTTTTATTTAAATATCTTCTATGATAATTCTGTTAAATAATTGTGTCTATATCAATTTTTATTATGAATACCTTTTTTAAGAGGGTTTTTCTTTAAATAACTCTTGCACTTTTATTCTTTTTATTTTATAATAAAGCTATATTTTATCAATTAACTATTAAAATAATATGAACCAAAAAACAACTGAAAAAAATATTAGTAAAAAAGTTGTTGGAATTGATCTTGGAACAACAAATTCCGTTGTTTCTGTTTTAGAAGGTGCAAATCCAACTGTAATTCCAAATTCCGAAGGAAATCGTACAACACCCTCGGTAGTTGCCTATACATCAACAGGAGAAATATTAGTTGGACAACTAGCAAAACGTCAAAGTGTGGTAAACCCCGAAAATACTTTTTCTTCTGTGAAACGCTTTATTGGATGTAAATTTGCTGAAATTAAAGAAGAAACTGACCGTATTTCTTATACCGTGAAAGATGAGGGTGGAAAAATTAAAATTTATTGTCCAAGTTTAGAAAAATATTTTAGTCCAGAAGAAATTTCAGCGTCTATACTAAAAAAATTAGCGACAGATGCAAGCCGTTACTTAAAAGAAAATGTGACACAAGCAATTGTTACTGTTCCAGCCTATTTTAATGATTCACAACGTATGGCAACTAAAGATGCTGGAGCAATTGCAGGTTTAGAAGTACTTAGAATCTTAAATGAACCAACAGCAGCTGCTTTAGCATATGGTTTGGATAAAAAGAAAAATGAAGTTGTCTTAATTTTTGATCTTGGTGGAGGTACCTTTGATGTTTCAATTTTAGAAGTTGGTGATGAAGTTTTTGAAGTTCTTTCTACTTCAGGTGATACTCATTTAGGGGGTGATGATTTTGATCAAGCAATTGTCGATTATGTTATTACTTCTTTTGAAAAAGCAGAAGGTATTAACTTATATAAAGAAAAACAAGCATTACAACGAATCATTGAAGCTTCTGAAAAAGCTAAAATAGAGTTATCAAATTTACAGTCAACTCGTATTAACCTTCCTTTTATTTATATTGATGGTCAAACCCCTAAACATATTGATCTTGAATTTGATCGTTCTAAATTTGAAGAATTAAGTAAGTCTATTTTAAATCGTTGTAAAACACCAGTAAACAAGGCTTTAGCTGATGCAAAATTATCAAAAAGTGATATTGATGAAGTAATATTAGTGGGTGGATCAACACGCATTCCTGCTGTTCGTAATTTATTAACTGATTTATTAGGTAAAGCATTAAATGAAACTGTAAATCCTGATGAAGTTGTAGCTATGGGTGCGGCTGTTCAAGCAGGTATTATTGCAGGTGAAATTACTGATTTAATTCTATTAGATGTTACCCCTCTCTCACTTGGTGTTGAAACTATGGGTGGTGTAATGACAACTATTATAAATCGTAATGCATCAATACCGGTAAAACAATCTGATGTTTTTTCAACTGGTTCTGATTCTCAAGAGACTGTTGAAATTCATGTTTTACAAGGAGAAAGAACTTTTGCTAAAGATAATAAAAGTTTAGGAGTTTTTAGATTAAAAGGTATTCCTGCGGCACCTCGAGGAGTTCCAAAAATTAATGTAACGTTTCAATTAGATGTCAATGGTATTTTATCAGTATCAGCCCGTGAAGAAAAATCAGGTAAAGAACAATCTATTACGATTGAAGGGGCTTCAGTTCTTGGACGTGAAGAAGTTTCAAAAATGATTAAAGAAGCTGAAGAAAATTCTCTTCAAGATAAAGCAAAACGTTCATTAGTAAATATAAGTTATGAATTGGATACTCTATTCGTAAAAGCAGACCGGTTAAATTTAAAACTTTCTGAACAATTTGGTTCAACAGATATCTTGTCTTATTTTAACGAATTAGTAATCGAAACACGACAATTTTATATTGAAAATAAATTAACAGATCTTCTTTCTAATTCATTAATGAATTTAAAATATAGTTACAATTTATTGGTTCTTGAATATATCAAAAACCAATTAAAATCCGGAAAATCTAATATGACATCAGTTGAATCTGACAATATTATTGATGTTGATGTTGCTGAAGATATTTAATACAAGACATAATACAATATTAAAAATAAAAAGGAGAGAGTGAGATTCGAACTCACGGAACCGTTAAGTCCTTCTGATTTCAAGTCAGATGCGATAGACCACTCTGCCATCTCTCCTAGAGATATCTTTTAAAAAGAATTTTCAAATTCTTTTTAAAAGGGATTTATACTTCGTATGATTCAGATCCACTAAATTTTATGGATGCTGGATTTGGGTTTTTTCCAATTGAAAATTCACGTTTTCCAACGGCGATTCTTCCTTCATTTACTTTTTCAGGAAACACACCATCTTTTGGATGAATAAATTGTATCTCTCCGCTTGGAAACAATCGAAAAATTCGATAGTCATTAATTTTAAATTTTGTACGCAATTGTTTTCCTAAAGCTAAACACTGTTCTTTACGTGCAAAATATACCAAATTTGGACCTGTTTTCATAATAGCTGCGCCACCAGTTGGCATTTCAAAAAGATTATTTTGAGTTGTTGACGTCTTTTTATCGTTTGTCCATGTCATAACATATTTTTCTTCTAATTCAGCAGCTTGAAGCCAACCTCCTGTACTACCGCCAAATTCTGGAAAATACTTATTTTCAGTATTCATAAATTTTTGTATTTCTAATAAATTTAATTCATTCTTCTTCATATATTTGTGGATGTTAGCGGGGAATGGATTTGAACCATTGACCTTCGGGTTATGAGCCCGACGAGCTACCGAACTGCTCTACCCTGCTTGCTAATAATAGCTTACTAAAATAAATTATACTTTTTTTAACAAAAAATCAAAAGTAAAATGAAAATACAACAAATAATAAGTATTTGAGTCTGAATTTTATAATAGAATTCTTGAATAATTGGTTTAATTTTTTGAGTACAGATTAATTTATCATTTTTGATAATAAAAAATGGTTTTTCCCATATCTGTCCATCAAACCATGATGATTCTTCGTAAAAAAGTTTTGAGCTTTGAAATCGTTTGTTTAAATTTTTCCAACGAAATAAATTTAACGTTAAGTATATTCCAATAAAAATAGAATTTAAAAGAGATGTTTTAATAAACCATTCAAAAATGTTAGCTGAAAAAAAATTCCAAGTAAAAAAAATAGATAAAATAAAAAAATATTTTTCAGTTTTTTCTTCTAATATTTTATTAAAAATATTTCCTTTCATTTCAACATATTCATTTATTGGTTTTTGATTGTCTGGTAATGGACAAAAAAGGAATTTTTTAAGATTTATTTTTTTCATATATTATAATTTGTTAATTAAAATTAAAATTCATTTATCTTAATTTTAATTAACAAAAGAATAAATTGCAAAATAAGGGCACCCCATGTGACAATTTCTAGAGGGTTTGAATTTGAGCTAGAATTCTGACTTATAGCATCTTTTGCACTATCATTTTGATTTAGAATAAAGCCAACAATGATAAAACTATTTGTTATCAATATTCCGGTTATGGAATTAATTGATTCCATTTTTATTTTCCTCTATTCAAATAAATATTTTTTAAGTTATGTATTTGCTTGTACTTGTAAAAAAACAAAACCTAATGTTAATCCAAATAATGTAATACCACAACAACATAATGCTACAGTTAAAATTTCTCCCATATTTTTTCCTTTTCAATTATTAAGTTAAAAACCATTTCGTCCCCAAACCACTAAAGCTAATGAAAATGAAAAAACTAACATTAATGTAGCCCAACCTAAACTTATTACATCAATCATATATATTAATTTTTTAGTTTTCTATATGTCTATCTTATTATAATCTTCTTATCCAAAAGTCTTTTTTTTATAAAAAAAGAAGATGACAATATGAAAAAATCTCTTATTTTCCATTTTATAACTGTTATAATAGTTAACAAATTAATAAAAAAAAAGACAGTTTTAATTCTGTATGAATTATGAAAGTATTGGGGATAAACATCTTCAATATTAGTTTTTTTTTTACATTTGTCTTATTTTTTTATTACCAAACTAACCTTAAAAAATTTTTATTTATTTAATTTTATATTTTTTATTCATATGTCTATATCAAAAAAATTAAGTAATTTTCCTTTTGCCGCTATTATTGGACAAGAAGAAATGAAACTTGCTTTACAATTAAATGTTATTGATCCAAAAATTGGTGGTGTCATGATTATGGGCGATCGTGGTACTGGAAAATCTACAACAATTAGAGCATTAGCAGATCTTCTTCCTAATATATCAATTATTAAAAATGATCCTTTTAATACTGATCCTGAAGGATTAGAAAAAGAATATGAAGTGGAATCTCTAAAAATACCCATGGTTGAATTACCTCTTGGAGCTACTGAAGATCGAGTCTGTGGAACAATTAATCTAAAAGAAATTTTATCCGGTGGAAATAGTACCTTTGAACCAGGTTTACTTGCTCGTGCAAATCGTGGTTTATTATATGTAGATGAGATTAATTTATTAGATGATCATTTAGTTGATGTTTTATTGGATTCTGCAGCATCTGGTTGGAATACTGTTGAAAGAGAGGGGATCTCTATTAAACACCCCGCTCGATTTATTTTAATAGGTTCAGGTAATCCAGAAGAAGGTGAATTACGTCCACAATTATTGGATCGTTTTGGTATGCATGCTGAAATTCGTACAATTAGTGATCCTATCTCACGTGTTAAGATTGTTGAAGAACGAATTAGTTTTGATCAATCACCTCTTTTATGGTTTGAAAAATATGCAACTGAACAAGAAGTAGTTCAACAACGAATTTTAAATGCACAAAAGCTTTTAAAGCAAGTTGTAATAAGTGATGATTTTAAATTAAAAATCTCAAAATTATGTAGTGAATTGGAAATTGAAGGCCTTCGTGGTGATATTGTTTCAACACGAGCAGCGAAAGCTATGGCAGCCTTTGAAAATCGAACTGAAGTGACGTTTGAAGATATTCAACGAACAATTATTTTATGTTTGCGCCATCGTTTAAGACGTGACCCAATGGAATCTATTAATTCTGGTGATAAAATTCAAAGTTTTATTCAAAAAATATTCGTGGCTACTGAAGTATAATTTTAATAAATGAGCTCAGTAGGATTCGAACCTACATTAGAAACTTAGAAGGTTTCCGTCCTAATCCTTTAGACGATGAGCCCAACAGCAAAATCATTGTTTATAAACGAAACTATATAGGCGGTACTGGATTTGAACCAGTGACCCTCTGCTTGTAAGGCAGACGCTCTACCACTGAGCTAACCGCCTTTATATTTAAGTATAATAGTCTTTAATAAAAAAAAAAGGTATTTATAATAGATAAATACTTTTTTCAGGCTTTTTTTTATATGAAAAAAATTTTTAATATAATAAAAATTTTTGTATTTAATTTCCTTCAAAATTAATTTCAGCTTGATGAAGAACATAAGTTGCTACATTTTCAATTTCTTCTTCACTTAATCTTCCACCAAAGGCAGGCATACCATTTTTTCCATTTATGACCTGATATATTATTGACTGAATATTATCCATACCATTTGTTCTAAGAGCTTCTTTTTTCAGATTTTTTTCAGGAATAATTATATTATCTCCACCATTATGACAAACATTACAATTTTCGAAAAAAATCTTTTTTCCAAATTCTAGTGTTTTAGCATTGACACTAGAATAAAAAAAAAAGAAAGTTAAAGAACTTATAATAACGAATTTTTTATTAAACATTCTTTTTTATAAACAATAGTTATTGAAGCTAGAATCAATGTTAATAAAATTTAAAAGAAAATTTTCTTTTAAATTTTATTAAAAAATTAATCAATTGGGCGTAATTGTAATGTTGGTTCTGTTTCACGATTAATTCCTTTTTCAAATCCAGCTGCTGCAGCACGTGCACGTCCAGAATGCCACCAGTGCCCAACAAGTAAAAAGAAACCTAAGAAAAAATGAGAACATGTTAACCAAGATCTTGGAGATACATAATTTACAGAATTTATTTCTGTTGCAACCCCAGAAACAGAGTTTAATGAGCCTAAAGGTGCATGTGTCATGTATTCTGCAGCACGACGTTCTTGCCAAGGTTGAATATCATTTTTAATTTTATTAATATCTAATCCATTTGGACCGCGTAATGGTTCAAGCCATGGTGAACGCATATCCCAGAATCTCATTGTTTCACCACCAAAGATAATTTCTCCACTTGGTGAACGCATTAAATATTTACCTAATCCGGTAGGTCCTTGTGCTGATGCAACATTTGCTCCTAGACGTTGGTCACGTACTAAGAATGTAAATGCTTGTGCTTGCGATGCTTCTGGTCCAGTTGGTCCGTAGAATTCACTTGGATATGCTGTATTATTATACCACACAAAAACAGCGGCAGTTAATCCCATAACGGATAATGCTGCTAAACTATAAGATAAATAAGCTTCTCCAGACCACACGAATGCACGTCTTGCCCATGCAAATGGTTTTGTTAATATATGCCAAATTCCACCAATAAGACATAAACTACCAACCCAAATATGTCCACCAACTAAATCTTCCATATTATTGATAGAACAAATCCAACCATCACCACCAAAAGGTGATTTGAAAACATATCCAAAAATAACTAATGGATTTAATGTTGGGTTTTTAATTAAACGAACATCACCACCACCAGGTGCCCAAGTATCATATACACCACCAACATACATAGCCTTTCCAACTAATAAAAATGCACCAATTCCAAGTAAACATAAATGAATACCTAAAATTGTAGTCATCTTATTTTTGTCACGCCAATCATATCCAAAAAGAGGAGCATTTGTTTCTAATGTATCTGGTCCAAAAAGTGAATGGTATATACCTCCAAAACCAAGAACAGCAGAGGAAATTAAATGAATAACACCCACTGCAAAATATGGGTATATATCTGTTATTTCACCTGCAGGACCAACACCCCAACCTAATGTTGCTAAATGAGGTAATAAGATAAAACCTTGATCATACAATGGTTTTTCTGGGATAAAATGTGATACTTCAAAAAGTGTCATTGCTCCACACCAGAAAACGATTAAACCTGCATGTGCAACGTGTGCTCCTAATAGTTTACCTGAAAGATTAATTAATCGTGCGTTACCAGCCCACCAAGCGAATCCTGTCGATTCAAGAGTTTTATTTGTAGTAATTTCTAAATCATCAAAGCGCGTTTCCACGTGGTAGTACCTCCTCTGGGAATATATAATTTTCATGTGGTTGATCTTGTGCTGCCATCCACATACGAATACCTTCATTTAAAAGAATATTTTTTGTATAGAATGTTTCAAATTCTGGGTCTTCGGCTGCACGTAATTCCTGTGAAATAAAGTCATATGCACGTAAGTTTAATGCTAATCCAACAATTCCTACAGCACTTGCCCATAAACCAGTTACAGGAACAAATAACATAAAGAAATGAAGCCAACGTTTATTTGAAAAAGCTACACCAAAGATTTGAGACCAGAAACGGTTAGCTGTTACCATTGAATATGTTTCTTCAGACTGAGTTGGTGTAAATGCACGGAAAGTATTTGCTGCATCTCCATCTTCAAACAATGTATTTTCTACAGTTGCACCATGAATTGCACATAGTAAAGCGCCACCTAAAATTCCAGCAACTCCCATCATATGGAAGGGGTTTAGTGTCCAGTTATGGAATCCTTGTAAAAATAAAAGGAATCGGAAAATAGCAGCTACACCAAAACTTGGTCCAAAAAACCAACTTGCTTGTCCTAAAGGATAAATTAAAAATACAGATACCCAGATGGAAATTGGTCCAGTAAAAGCTAAAGCATTATATGGACGAATTCCAATAAGTCTAGCAATCTCAAATTGACGTAAACAGAATCCTATGATTCCAAATGATCCATGTAATGCAATAAATGTCCAAAGACCACCAATTTTAAACCATAAAGTAAAATTGCCTTGTGCTTCGGGTCCCCATAATAGTAACAATGAATGTCCCATACTATTTGCTGGTGATGATACTGCAGCAGTTAAAAAGTTACATCCTTCTAAAAAGGAACTTGCGATTCCATGTGTATACCATGAAGTAACAAAAGTAATTCCAGTTAACCAACCACCTAATGCTAAATAAGCACATGGAAATAATAAAAGTCCAGACCAACCAACAAAAACGAAACGATCTCGTTTTAACCAATCATCTATAAGAGAGAAAAGTCCTCTTTCTTTTGATTGAACTTGTCCAATTGTAATTGTCATAATTTATTCTACTGAAAAAGTAATTTTCTAATTAATTAATTGCGATTAATTCGCCTTAAATGTGATAAATTTAAAATCCTGATATAATGATTTTCTGAATACTTTTTAATCTTTTCTTTTTTTTAACTTATGTTATTAGATAAATAATTATCTATATATACAATATTATCCATTCCTCTATTTGTCTTAATACTTACAATATTATACAAAAAATTCTTACTATTATTAAATATTATTGAAATTAATATGATAGTTATATTTTCTTTTAGAAATTATTTTATAGAATTCATTTCTATTATTTCAATTTACTATATATGAATTGATGAATTTTTATCAAAATACAAATCTTCTAAAAATAAAATTCATTAAATTTAATAATTTTTATTTTCTCATTCTAATAAAATTAAATACCACACTTGACAGCTGTATTCATTTATGAATATAATACTCTATGTTTGTAAAAATATCTACTTTTCAAGGAATAAAAACTAAAATTCTTTTTTTTTTAAGTTTTTTAGTTACAAATAAATACAGAAAATAATTATTAAATTAATTTATTTATTAAGAGTTTGATCCTAGCTCAGGATGAACGCTAGCGGTATGCTTAACACATGCAAGTCGTACGGAAAAGCAATTTTTAGTGGCGAACGGGTGAGTAACACGTGAGAATTTGCCTTTAGGAAGGGGATACTAATTAGAGATAATTGTTAATACTCTATATGCCGTTTGGTGAAAGAAGTAATTTGCCTAAAGAGAAGCTCGCGCCTGATTAGCTAGTTGGTAGGGTAATGGCTTACCAAGGCGACGATCAGTAGCTGGTTTGAGAGGATGATCAGCCACATTGGAACTGAGACACGGTCCAGACTCCTACGGGAGGCAGCAGTGAGGAATTTTCTGCAATGGGCGAAAGCCTGACAGAGCAATACCGCGTGAGGGAAGAAGGCCTATGGGTTGTAAACCTCTTTTCTCAAGGAGGAAGATCTGACGTTACTTGAGGAATAAGCATCGGCTAACCCTGTGCCAGCAGCCGCGGCAATACAGGGGATGCAAGTGTTATCCGGAATTATTGGGCGTAAAGCGTCTGCAGGTTGATATTTAAGTCTTTTGTTAAATCTTTGGGCTCAACCCAAAATATGCAAAAGAAACTGTTTATCTTGAGTATGGTAGGGGTAAAGGGAATTTCCAGTGGAGCGGTGAAATGCGTAGATATTGGAAAGAACACCAAGAGCGAAGGCACTTTACTGGGCCAGTACTGACACTGAGAGACGAAAGCTAGGGGAACAAACGGGATTAGATACCCCGGTAGTCCTAGCTGTAAACGATGGATACTAGATGTTGTGTATTTTTTAATAGACAGTGTCATAGCTAACGCGTTAAGTATCCCGCCTGGGAAGTATGCTCGCAAGAGTGAAACTCAAAGGAATTGACGGGGGCCCGCACAAGCGGTGGAGCATGTGGTTTAATTCGATGCAACACGAAGAACCTTACCAGGACTTGACATGAAGAGAAGTTTTTAGAAATAAAGATGTGCTACGGCCTCTTACACAGGTGGTGCATGGCTGTCGTCAGCTCGTGTCGTGAGATGTTGGGTTAAGTCCCGCAACGAGCGCAACCCTTGTCTTTAGTTAATATCCTAAAGAGACTGCCGATTATAAATCGGAGGAAGGTGAGGATGACGTCAAGTCATCATGCCCCTTACGTCCTGGGCTACACACGTGCTACAATGGGTATGACAAAAAGTTGCCAATTCGTAAGGATGAGCAAATCTCTAAACATATTCCTAGTTCAGATTGTAGGCTGCAACTCGCCTACATGAAGGTGGAATCGCTAGTAATCGCAGGTCAGCTATACTGCGGTGAATCCGTTCCCGGGCCTTGTACACACCGCCCGTCACACCATGGGAGCTGGTTATGCCCGAAGCTATTATCCTAACCTTTTGGAGGGAAGTATCGAAGGTAGAATTGGTGACTGGGGTGAAGTCGTAACAAGGTAGCCGTACTGGAAGGTGCGGCTGGATTACCTCCTATATAAAGAAAAGAAAAGTAGTCAAAAAGGGCTATTAGCTCAGTTGGTTAGAGCGCACCCTTGATAAGGGTGAGGTCCCTGGTTCAAATCTAGGATGGCCCATATGGGGGTATAGCTCAGTTGGTAGAGCACTGCCTTTGCAAGGCAGCTGTCAGCGGTTCGAGTCCGCTTACCTCCAAAATAAGTTGAAAATGCTTAAAAAATTAAGAGCTTGTAAGGGATCCCTTGGTATCCAGAAGCGATGAAGGACGTGGCTACCGGCGAAACGCTTCGGGGAGCTGGAAGTAAGCTTTGATCCGGAGGTATCCGAATGAGGAAACTCTAAAGCTTTTTACTGAATATATAAGTAAAAAAGAGCAAACTCAGGGAATTGAAACATCTTAGTACCTGAAGGAAAAGAAAGTAAAAACGATTCCCTTAGTAGTGGCGAACGAAATGGGAACAGCCTAAACTTTAATATATTAATAATATATTAAAGGGTTGTGGGATAAATGTAGAGAAGTTAAAACCTTCAAAGAATATATTTGGTTATCTGAAATTATTCTAAAAGAAATTAGATGAAGTAATTGGAAAGTTACACCAAAGAAAGTGATAGTCTTGTAATCGAAAATTTCTATAAATTTTATTTAATCCCGAGTAGCATGGGGCACGTGAAATCCCGTGTGAATCTGCGAGGACCACCTCGTAAGGCTAAATATTCCTGGATGTCCGATAGTGAAATAGTACCGCGAGGGAAAGGTGAAAAGAACCCCGGAAGGGGAGTGAAATAGAACGTGAAATTGCAAGCTTACAAACAGAAGGAGAACGACTTTAGCGTTTGACTTCGTGCCTGTTGAAGAATGTTCCGGCGACTTATAAGTAGTGGCAGGTTAAAATAGAGATATTGGAGCCAGAGTGAAAGCGAGCTTGAATAGAGCGATCGTCACTAGTTATAGACCCGAACCCGCTTGATCTAACCATGGCCAGGATGAAACGTAGGTAATACTTCGTGGAGGTCCGAACCGACTAATGTTGAAAAATTAGCGGATGAGTTGTGGTTAGGGGTGAAATGCCAATCGAAAGCGGAGCTAGCTGGTTCTCCCCGAAATGTATTTAGGTACAGCGGTTGATGTTTTAGCGTAGGGGTAAAGCACTGTTTCGGTGCGGGCTGGTAATTCGGTACCAAATCGAGGCAAACTCTGAATACTACGTGTATAGTCAACCAGTGAGACTATGGGGGATAAGCTTCATAGTCAAGAGGGAAACAGCCCAGATCACCAGCTAAGGCCCCCAAATAATTACTAAGTGGTAAAGGTAGTGGAAAGGCTTTGACAACCAGGAGGTTTGCTTAGAAGCAGCAATCCTTTAAAAAGTGCGTAATAGCTTACTGGTCTAGCAATTCTGCGCCGAAAATTTAAGGGACTAAGTAATTTGCCGAAGCTGTGAGATGTACATTTTGTACATCGGTAGGGGAGCGTTCCATACTAGGTTGAAGTATTAGCGAAAGCGGATATGGACGAAATGGAAGTGAAAATGTCGGATTGAGTAGCGAAAACATTGGTGAGAATCCAATGCTCCGAAACCCTAAGGTTTCCTCCGGAAGGTTCGTCCGCGGAGGGTTAGTCAGGTCCTAAGGTGAGGCTGAGAAGCGTAATTGATGGACAATAGGTTAATATTCCTATACTGATTATTGTTGGTATCGAGGGACGAAGAAGGCTAAATTAGCCGGATATTGGTTACCGGTTCAAGTAGTCGAGGTGTTGATAAATAGAGAAAATATTTTGAGCTAAGCTACAAGTACAAGATTCATTGAAATCAAAGTAATTGACGTCATACTTCCAAGAAAAGCTCGCAATGCCTTTAGCAATAATTACCTGTACCTTAAACCGACACAGGTAGGGAGGTAGAGAATACCAAGGAGCGCGAGAGAACCCTCCTTAAGGAACTCGGCAAAATAACTCTGTAACTTCGGAAGAAAGAGTGCCCTATGGGCTGCAATATCAAGTTCCAAGCAACTGTTTAGCAAAAACACAGGTCTCCGCTAAGTTGTAAAACGACGTATGGGGGCTGACGCCTGCCCAGTGCCGGAAGGTTAAAGAAGTTGGTTAGCTTCGGCAAAGCTGATAACTGAAGCCCCGGTGAACGGCGGCCGTAACTATAACGGTCCTAAGGTAGCGAAATTCCTTGTCGGGTAAGTTCCGACCCGCACGAATGGCGTAATGATTTGGAAACTGTCTCAAGGAGGGACTCGGCGAAATAGAACTGTCTGTGAAGATGCGGACTACCTGTGCCAGGACATTAAGACCCTATGAAGCTTTACTGTATCCTGAAATTGAATCTTGATTTTATCTGCGCAGAATAGGTGGGAGACTTTGATTATACTCTTGTGGGAGTATATGAGTCATCGTTGAGATACCACTCTGATAACATTGATATTCTAACTTCATACCGTTAGCCGGTTGAAAGACATTTTCTGGTGGGCAGTTTGACTGGGGCGGTCGCCTCCCAAAAGGTAACGGAGGCGCACAAAGGTTTCCTCAGATCGGACAGAAATCGATCGTAGAGTGTAAAGGCAAAAGGAAGCTTAACTGTGAGACCTACAAGTCGAGCAGAGACGAAAGTCGGTCTTAGTGATCTGACGCTGCTGTGTGGAAAGGGCGTCACTCAACGGATAAAAGTTACTCTAGGGATAACAGGCTGATCTCCCCCAAGAGTTCATATCGACGGGGAGGTTTGGCACCTCGATGTCGGCTCATCGCATCCTGGGGCGGTAGTACGTCCCAAGGGTTGGGCTGTTCGCCCATTAAAGCGGTACGCGAGCTGGGTTCAGAACGTCGCGAGACAGTTCGGTCCATATCCGGCATGGGCGTTGGAGTATTGAGAGTGACCTTTCTCTAGTACGAGAGGACCGAGAAAGATATACCGCTAGTGTACCAGTTATCGTGCCATCGGTAAACGCTGGGTAGCTATGTATAGTTAGGATAACCGCTGAAGGCATCTAAGTGGGAAGCCGTCCTCAAGATGAGTACTCTTAGGTTACGGCAAGACGAGCCGTTTTATAGGAATCCGGTGTAAGTATAGTAATATATTCAGCCAAGATTTACTAAGTACCATATTTTTAAGCACTATTTAGTTTTTTAAACTTTTAATTTCGGTATTTATAGCATAATAGAACAACTCCATTCCATTCCGAACATGGCTGTTAAATATTATTGCGGCGAAGATACTTAAGGAGTCATCCTTCGGAAAAATAGCACAACGCCGAAATTTATTTATAATTTTAATTTTTTTTGGTATTTTATAATAGAATTATATTTTTTTGTTATATTCCTTAATAGCTCAGCGGTAGAGCGGTCGGCTGTTAACCGATAGGTCGTTGGTTCAAATCCAACTTGAGGAGATTTTGAACATAATTATGTTCAGTTTTAATAAAAAATAGTTTTTTATTAATTGTTTTAGTCTTCTTAAAATAAATTTTATTAAAATATATTTTCTATTATAATAAAGAATATATTTTAAATTTTTGGAATAAGGAGTGGTATGAGTCATACAGTAAAAATTTATGATACATGTATTGGGTGTACACAGTGCGTTCGTGCGTGTCCTACTGATGTACTTGAAATGGTTGTTTGGGAAGATTGTCGTGCTGGACAAATTGCTTCAGCTCCAAGAACAGAAGATTGTGTTGGATGTAAACGTTGTGAAAGTGCTTGTCCTACTGACTTTTTAAGTATCCGTGTCTATTTAGGTGGTGAAACAAGTCGTAGTATGGGACTTGCATACTGATTAAATAATTTATATTATGAAAATTCATAATATAAGTTATTAATTTAAAACCCAGCCATAACTGTGTAACCCTTTCCCTAAAAAATTGACTCCGAGGTAACAAATCCAAATAACAAAAAATCCACATGAACCTATTGTTGCTGCTTTCTCTCCTTGCCAACCTTTTAAAAGACGAGAATGTAAATAAATCGCAAATACTAACCAAGTAATTAATGCCCAAGTTTCTTTTGGATCCCAACTCCAATATGAACCCCATGCTTCATTTGCCCAAACTGCCCCTGAAATAATTCCAATTGTTAAAAAAGGGAACCCTAACCCAATGATTCTGTAACTCCATAAATCTATTGTTTGTAATAGAGATTCTTTAGCTGTTTCAAATTGAAGAGTTGTAGTTTTTATGAATGGTTTACTGTTCATTACTATGTTATTTGATTTTGATTTAAACATTTTAAATGCCAAATATAATAATGACAATAATGAACCTAATATTAAAGTTGTATAACTTATCATCATCATACTAACATGCATCATTAACCAATTAGATTGTAAAGATGGCACTAAAGGTAGCGCTTTTTGCATATCAGTCGGTAATGTTAAACTTGAAAAACCAGTAAGAAAAAATAAAATCGGCGATACTATTGCTCCAATTAATCTACTTTTTGTTTTAAATTCAATAATAAGATGAAGAGATGAGATACCCCAACTTAAAAAAATTAATGATTCGTATAAGTTACTTAAAGGAAAATAACCTTCACTAATCCAACGAAATAATAAAGTTAGAGTGAAAAGTATATTTCCACATATGACTAATAATTGGCTTAATTGAAAAAAGATTTTATTTTTTGGAATAGATAGACTCATCCAGTATCCTATCATTGCAAAAAAAAGAAAAAAACACCCAATTACTGGTAACTGATAATCATTTAGCATTAATATTTTCATATTTTTTATTTTTTTTTCTTATTTTATTCTATTATAAAATTTTTGATTATCTTTTACCTTTTTTTAATAAAAAAATTTATTCTACAACAAATATTAATCATATAATTAATAATAATACAATAAATTAAAATTTGGTTATGAAAGAGATTTGATTTAATAAACTTCAAAACTTATAAAGATAAAGTGTACAAAAAAAAATAACTAAATAAAAACGTTATATTAAAAATATACATTAAAGAGAGGTGGATATACAGAATAACATAAAGAGATTGGTAATATAAAAAAGGTAAAAAAATTTGAATTTGTTTCGATAATGTTAAATAAATAACTCAAGCAAAATCCCTAAAAAGCTAAGTATAACTTCTATTAAAATATTCTTTTTAAAAAGATTTAAATACAATTACTAAACTTTTAAGTAGAGAGTATCAACCTATTGCCCAATTAATAAAAATTGAATTAATTTAAAAGTTATTGTTCTTTAACTATAAAAAATGCTCTATTATTAATTTTATTTTAATTAAACATATTCCAAGTGAAAAATGTATCATATTTATATATAAGGCAATAGAAGGGATCGTTTATGACTATCATTATTTATTTTAATCTATTATAAAAATTTTGGTAATTTTTGTTTATAGAGTTGGGTTTTCGAAAAATCTTAAACATTAATCTATTAGTTGGAAGAGGAGGACGATATTAATGACAGCAACTTTAGAAAGATATGAAAGCCTAAATATCTGGGAACGTTTTTGTTCTTGGATTACAAGTTTAGATAATCGTTTATACATCGGATGGTTCGGTGTAGTTATGATTCCTACACTTTTAACTGCAACAACTTGTTTCATTATTGGATTTATCGCAGCACCGCCTGTTGATATTGATGGTATCCGTGAACCAGTAGCTGGTTCTTTAATGTATGGAAATAATATCATTACTGGCTCTATTATTCCGAGCTCAAATGCTATTGGTGTTCACTTTTACCCTATT